>UYYF01004896.1:0-18113 GCA_900618365.1 Thelazia callipaeda
AATTTTCGACGATTCGTCAGGTTTGGATTCGCTGATATTATACGATAAATTTTCGTGATACACTCATTATCCACAAGTTAATGCAACAATTTAAGAAATAATTTGTATAAAATATGCAAATTTTATGTTTACATAACTTTTATGCAAAATAATACTGTTTGTTAAAATAATAATTTTGATTAAAACATGCTATTTTATTTAATTTTGAAACTATGATTATCGAAGAAAATTAATGAATAACAATAATAAACAATTGAAGATAAAATTATTACATTCACAAGGAATCATATTTTGAATTTATGAATTATTATTATGCTAAATAACCGATGAAATTTGAAAAACTTCATCAATTTCCTTCAGACAAAAATCAAAAATGATTTTTTTTTTCCTAAATTTTATTCAAATATGAGTATAACTCCTTAATATATAAACGGTAGCTTTTAAATGGTATAAATGTATAATAATAGCAATTTATGAAAGGTACAGTATTTTTTAAACATATAATGACAAAAAAACAATGAAAAACAATGCTATGTGTTAAAAATAATGAAGGCAAAGGTTTTTTTTTCAAAATTTCAAATTTTTTGACAATCATTTACTGTAATTCAAAATCACTTTAGTAATTTTAATAAATACGGTATATCCAACAAAATGCAACCTAACGGAAGATCTTTTTTGTAACTATACAGAAGAACTTTTAAATATGATAACACTTAAGGGACTGTAATCAAATGTATTTTCGTAAAAATGATTTTGGCAGCCAAGTATCTCATATACAAAACACACGTGATAATTAACAAATAACATCAAAGTAAATAAATTTACATTTCCCGTTTAGTGGTATCAAATATTTCAAGAGATTTTCTGGATGGAGAAACAGAAATAAAAGCTTTTTTTCGACAAATTACAAAATCTGATAGTGTTTTGTATGCTTCTGCATGATCTGAATCTTTTCTAATTACAATATGCCTATCAGACCTTACTGTAATTCCAGTAATTTTACCATTCTTAACAACTTCATCAGATTCCAAACAATCTGTTTGTAACGAATTTATATCAGTTGCAGTATCAGTTTCAATGTTATTTATCATGCTCAGATCCTTAACATTGGTAGCTACAGTAGTATCATCCATTTGTTGTTTGATAGTGTCCTCTGTCACAGTTTCTTCTCGCTTAGTCGTTTTCTCGTTAAGACATAATAGATCATCATCTGATGGTGATTTTTTGCTAGATTTTTCAGCAAAACGTACACTATGCCTGCGAGTAACACCAGGACTTTTTGACGTAATCACGCTTGTAATTATTGCTGAATCAGATATCATATTATCTGGGATTGATAAAAATGATCCATTCTGAAAGTAACAATAGTAGAGTATTATTATTTAACTCTAACTTTTGAGAATGCTTTGTAAAATATCAAACTCAGACAAATTTTAATATTTTTTAATAACGAATTTCAGTAATTTTTGATTTTTGGATCAAAAGAACTTTTTAAAAAAGGATCATATTACTGTACCTTATCAGTGATTACAAAAAAGTGATCATATTCATACCGAAAAAAGAATTATACTTACTCTTAATTTAGAGCTTTTCACTTCATCGCTTTTTGCTTTTAAGCTACGGAAACTGCTTCGAGGAGTTTCAGTACTGCCTTTGGAATAAAAACTAGAGCGCGTAGAACAACTTGACTTACGTCTTTGATAAAATAGATCAATAACGTGATTTTCTAAGCGTACAGTCTAAAAAGTAGCAAAGCTTTATTGACTATTGACATTCATAATTCATTAAAATTATTAATCTTTCGCATATAAAATTTATTCATATATTTATATATTTTACTCTTTAAGTAATTTTATTTGTTAAAAATACACTTTCAAGTTTTTTAATCATAAAACCAACTAAAAATGACAAGAAATTATTTCACAAACTTACAAACTTTCCCAAATAAATAAATGCATATTTGCTAAAAATCATACAAACACTGTAAATTTGGAATTTTGAGTGAAAAAATTGGTCCTAAGATTCCTCAGTGATTGATATATTTATATAAAAAACCCAATTATATTTGTGAATCTATTACTGTATTTGTAAAATTGTACTGTATTTATAAATTATACTTGGAAATTTATTTAATACAAATTTTTGCTAAGACTTCAGTTGAATTATCAAAAATTGTGTTCTTCATAAACCTTAACGCTTTGAATTTCAATAAATATATCTAAATAGCATTCTTAGTAAAGCTTACTATAAAATATAACTTTAAAAAGCATTAAAACAGTTCATATTTGTTTAACCAATTTCATTTTAAGGTTTGTTAGTGAATAACAAATATATGCAAAAATATTAAAAAAATTAGAAAATATTTTTTTTTGAAATTTAATTGAATTAAATAAAAATACAAATCAAATGAAACCTTGTCGATAGACTGCGCATATTCAATATCATCTAGAACTTCGAAGTTGAAATTATCATTGTCATCAAGCAAATCTCGAAATAATAATACTGTCTCATCATTCTAAAATTAATTTAATAATATATTTGCTTAATTCAATTTGAGCCTTACAAATTATTCTAGCTTTTCAAGCCATATTACAGGCTACAGACTTATTATTTTTTTTTATTATAGATCTTTTACCAAACAAAAATATAGTCAAAATATTTTTTAGATCAAATCATTCATTGTTACTTGACCATTTAAAAAAATTATTTAGTCATGCTTAGTTATGGGATTTCGCTTTATATAAAAAATACTAAATAAATTATAAAAATGCTAAAAATACTAAATAAATTACAAAAATATTAAACAAAAAAGCACATAATTAACTTTATAACATAATTAACTTTTTTCCAACAAAAAATTTTTTCAAATCTGTATGCATCAAATTGTTTCAACTTTTCTTACTAGTTTTCGAAATTAAAACAATTGTATCAATTTTACAGTAATTCATTTTTTGTCTTTTAATGTAACACTTACATGCACATCATTGAATCGTACACACAGCATAGCTAAATCATACAGTATCCGAAGTCTGGTAGGATGCGTCGGTCGCCTCCAAATTCGTCGACCCATAAGAAATATTTCGGCATATTCTCGTTTCACATCAATCCAAATCCGTTTTTTTTCTTCCTTATCAGTGATTAATGGAGCTAAGCGATAATAACATGTATACATTGCAGATGCATACCTTAATTATTGATCATTAAAATAAAGTAATATACAAATTCATTAATATACAGTAATATACAAATATAATATCTAATAGTAATTAATGTATTAATAATTGACAAACCACGCTAGATAGCAAAATTTTTTTGGTATTTTCTGTAATCTCCTAAGCCATTCTGTACAAATTGCTCGCTTTTCATCCATATCATAATGATCCAAATTACCATGTTGAAATTTGAATAAATCATTTGCAGACCAATCATCACCCTACAATTGTATTATTTACTTATAACTATTTAATTTTAATACCAAATAATACTTAAACTTGATTAGCAAAAATACAGTAATCGATGAAATGAAAGTGGGCTATGTGAAAATTGTTGTTATCACAAACAATTAAGATTTTGACCGAAGTTTTGACCTACTAATCCAAGCCATATTTTTAAAAACCACTAAATTATTTAAAAATATATCTTACAGTGAATGACTTGTGCCACAACTACTGCGATTCCTTACAGTAGCAACAGATATATACTATAATTAAATATTATTTAGATAGATAATAAACAATTATAAAAAACGAATATATCCCACAGTTTCTAAAAAATTTTGCAGTATTTCAAGTTCTGAGACTGAACAAAAAATTACTTACTATTATTTACAATAATTTTCAACTCCATCAAATTTACCTTACGCATCATTCGCTCTAATTCATTTGTTGGCTTTCGACTTAACTTTGACATCACTCTTCTTATTGGTTTGACTGTAATTATTTTTACTGATAATAATTTTATATTATTTATATTAAGTACACTTTTACACAAATTTGATTAGCTTACAAATTATTACAGTACTCGATTACTATTTAGATACTTTGTATACATATTGGAAAGCAAAAAGCTTTCAACTAATTATCATTTTTCCTTGTGATACTAAATAATCTTTAATTTTAGCAATCATTTCTTCGGTAATATATATTTCAATTTAGTCAATTTTCTCTTATAAACAATTTTTACAAGAGCTAAATTTAAATATTTTGTTAATTTCAAAATATGATTTATTTTTTAAACAAATTACTATATGTTGAGAATTTTCTGTGGTGAATATTGCAATCAGCAAATCCCTGAGAATAATTCTAAGCTGAAATGAAATTTTCTACCAAGAAACCAAAAAATTATTTAAGTTAATGATAAAAATTATAACAAAATAGACTGCAAATAATAGTTATAGTAATAATTATTATGTTAATAATGACAATAATGATAATGATAACGATGACAATGATAGTGAATAAACCTGGTCCAGAGGGAGGCTGAAGTTTTAACCGGCAAATTTTTTTGTTTTCTGGTACAGAACTTAGCATGGATGAACATAAGCATTGCTTCACTGATATCTCGCGATTCTGTAATTAGCAAATTGAAAGGAGCAATTTTTGTATGAACAAAATTTTGTTACCAAATAATCAGGAGAATTTACCTTAAAGACTTTTTGCTCAATCTAATAACTTTTGCTGACCTTTTAATTATGATCTAATAATCATGAGAATAATATCCATAGATCGTAGTAAGCAATAATGTTATCAATAATAATAATGATAGTAATAAAAATTAGAATGATTAACTATGAAAATTTTGTGCATAAAATTTCAGTAGAGTTTTTTGATCGTTGTAAATAAAAGTATTCTTGAGCAATTATGAAAAATTCTAATTTTTTTAATTATGAGTGAAATTTTTCTAAAACTTTTCGAAGTCATATCAATTTAATTCAAAAAAATGCCAAAAACAAAAACAAAATTTTGATTAAAATTTTTAATAAATTGGGATTTTGCCAATTTTTTTAATTGATAACTGAATTATTTTTAACTTTTAATTGCTAAATATTAATTTTTTGCATATTATTTCAGACATTAAATTAACATACGCGAAATCGTGAAAAGATCAAACGACATAATATGCAACGAAATCTTTTCCAACCACGTGAAAGTTTTTTGCGTACCGTATAAATTTTACTAATACGATGAATAGAACTCATTAGCCTGAAATCATTGTATATTTTAAACGTGAAAAAGATTAAATGAATCACTGATTAAATTAATGATTAAATGAATCCCCGATTAGATTGAACGTTAAATAAGCCACTGATTAAATTAAATCAAAACATAGAATTTATTTAAAAAAAGATACAATACTAAGATTGATCAAGAAAAATCAACAGCAAGGAAACTCATTAAAATAAATGATAATTAATCATTAATAACTACCGTAAAAATTTTTGATAATACGAAATTAAATTTAGTTATAACAAAAAGTATTACACTAAAAGTAAAATTATGATAATTAAGTATTTCAGTAATGAATATCAGAATTAAGCAAAATAGTATACAAAAATGAGAATAAAATAGCAGATGTGCATTTCAACAGGTTGTCGTGATGATAACGAAGTTTATGATTGCAAAAGAAATTCAATTCTGAAAAATTTTCAGACAATTAAATAAATGAACAGTTACAAAAGTTGAAAAAAGATTTTAAATTTTAAAAAATAAAATTTTTATAGAAAATATGAAAAAGTTATCATTTATTTCAAGGTAATATTTAAATTTTATCATTGATCTCGTAGTGATATTCAAAAAATATCCCTGATCCTAATAATTATTTGAATATTATCACAGAATGTATAATAATAACGAAAATTGATTGTCAATTTTCTACGTTTAAACAATTTATTTACAAGATTGTTGCGTGATATTTACGTGAGTAATCAATTTTTTACTTATAATACAATCATTTTTTAAAATGTTATTATTATTTACTGATCTTTTTGTGCGAACTCCGAGAAATCTAAGAAATCTTAAAAACTCCCTAATAAAATGTACTGCTTAATATTAGCCAACTTTACGCAATTTATAAGCATTTGTAATCTTCTGAAGCGTCAGGTGTTTGAACTCTACTCTAACTCACTGATATCATCACTTCTGACCTCAAAAGTGCTGCAGACTCAACGATTTCAAAATATTGAAAGCTTGCACACAATTATATTTTATGTCAATTGATGAAAGGTCACGTGAGATTAAGAAAAAATCCCTTTGATCAATTTTAATAAATGCTTAAGTAAGTAGCATTAAAAATATCCACTTAAGAGTAAAAAATTGTTTTAAATATACAATTTAGTCTTATAATTATTAAACTGATCACATAATAAAACAGATAGAGTAAATGAAAGGATTACTGTTTTTTAATAATTAAAATGATTATTATGAGAAGTAGTTAGGAATTTAAGCTTACATGTGCTTAAAAAAATAAACCTGAATGACTGAATACAATAAGGCTAGCCAGCAATCAGTAAAGTAAGATAAGAAATCTTTAGGCTAAAAATCAAACCAGTCTTAAAGATTGGCTGATAGCTTCGCTTAATTCTTCTGGGAATATATTCACTTCTTGAAAACATGACAGCAGAAAACATCATAAGATGATTAAGTTTAGAAAAAATATTACTTCGCTTATTGATTCTGATCCATAGTGTTTTTTAATACATCAATAATTATTATAGCTATAACAAAGTATGGTAATATAATTTTTAAATACAAAAATTACAAGAAATCTCAGTAATATTATGAGAGATATACAGCGCTCGTACTATTATCATACAGTGAAAAGTTTGTACGTGTGACGATAAAAATATTACTGAAAAAATAGTGCATGATGAGCTGTATATATGACTGCCTGATTTAATTTCATTTAATTGGCATAATTATTCTGTACTTACTGTACAGTGATTGTAATACCACATTACTGTACTCTTTTTCCGCAGTACTTTGATCTTTGTACTATTTTTACATTGTATAATGCTACACAATAAAAATTAGCAGAAACAAATATATTACATTTATTATTTAAAAAATTCATTTGAAAAGTTATATCTCAGATTTTAATGTTATATATTACTGTTATAACAACAGAGGCAGACAGTATACAAATAATGACTATGCTAATTTAAAACTCAGAATATAACTGTTTGAAACTGGTCTAAACAAGTTTAAAACTAGTATTGTAACTGTTTTAGAAAATTCAGTAATCATACAAAATACATGTATCAAAGACAAGTCAAAAATAAGCTGTTGCAGTAATAATCTGAATATTATCAGTAAAATCAAAATGCTATCATATTTAAACAATTTAAGAATGAAGTAATAGTGATACGTAATTAATAAAATTACGCATCACTATCTTCAGATCTCAAATTACACGTCTTTTTTACGCACGTGTCTTGTTCAAATATTAATTAGTTTACACATTTTCAAATGTGATAATAATCAGTTGATAATAAAACTTGTTCTAAACAGCGACACTTAGTATTGCTGATATCATTTAATACTGTTAATGCTGTTGATAATGAAAGTAAAATGCTATTAGTGCAGTAAAAACATTATATAAATTTGATAATTGACACAGTTACGTCAATATAATGTAGTAATAAAACTAATGATAGAAAATATGAACAAAATTAAGTTAATATTTTTATCAAATTTTAAATCTATTTAAATTAAAATATAATATATATATATATATATGAATTGTAATAAAAGCCTGAAAAGATAGAAATAAAAATGTGTAGTTTTGCTTACACTTTGATTAATTTATGCATATTTCATAGACTGATAACTACTGAAACTGATATCACAATTGGAATTAATCACCAGTTGTTCTTATTCTATACTTAAATCTTTCTTTTTATAGAACTAACTTGAAGGATAAAATACAAATTTAGCTAAGGAAAGTAAAAAAAAAAACAGATAACCACACTAAAACTAACTTATTTACTTACTTTTGAACGAATGGAAGATTAATTATGTCTGCGATTTATAAATATATATTCCATAGGTTTGAAATAAATGTTCACGTAAGTTGACGTGGTAGAAATATGATATATTGACAAATAAAACGGTCGAAAGCAGATGGAATATATATCAAATATAGTTTATTGCTTGTTTCCTTCTGCTTAAAAAATAATCATATAAATCTGACGCCAGTGAACTGCTTATTAAGTGAAAAAATAACTTAGGTATTAATAATAAAAATGAAATTCGATGAAATTGTGGTAGATATTTTAAGTAAATAAGTGATTTTAATTAACTTATTTATTTTCAACTTTATTATTTTCAGAAATTAGGTAAGTAATAAAATAAGCAAAAATCTAAATGATACGTGTATTAATAATACATAAATGAGCTAAAATTAATTTTGAATAAAAGTAAGTTTTTTGAAACCGGAAAATTTATTATTTCAAAGTTATCATATTTTTCAAATAACAAATTCAAAAAAAATTCACTTCTTGGCTATTTCCATTAAAAATCATTCAAAACTAAAAATAAATGTAGTAAATCTGTTATTTGCCATGAAAGATATTATATTTTCCCAAACATGAAATTTCCAATATTTTTCAAGCTTTACAGGAAATTTTTGAAAGCAAATAAATAAAGTTACTGAATATTTTAAAAATAAGCATCTGATAATTATATCAGTACTTTTGAGATAAGTAATTAAGCAATGGAAAACAAGTAAGTATTTAGTGATCAAAGACGATTACGAAGACAAAAATAAAATATGTTCAGTTGGGATTGAATAAATCAAATGATTATGGCATAGCAGAAGATAAAAAATCAAGCATTAGTAAGTACTACTGAAACTTCAAGCAAATTTAAGGATGGATCGAAAATGATAAAATGGATGAGATTAAAATGAGATCAGAAAAAATCACAAATGAGATCAGTCTGACACCAATTAGTACGGTTTTTTGCTAATATATATTAGCTAGAGACCAAAATAGAGTGAGCCTATTTTATTCTCTCAAAAAAAAAACAAAATTGAGGTAATATTTTTGAAAGAGTAAAAGAAGAAAGTGAAATGAGTGAAATTTTTCAAAAAATGTAATAAATTTGAAAATTTTTGAAGTGTAATAAGGATAAAAAATACAAAATAATATTGAATGATAAAAAGATTGTTATCACAGTTATTATTATCACTTCATTACTTGTAAGATTAAGCTTAAGACTTAAAGCAAGAAAGAAAAGAAGAATAATTATATTATCGCCGCCAAGTACGAATCGCTAACAAAGTCTTTACTCTTAAGCCCAGAACAATTTTAACTACTACTACTATTCCTCTTCTACTTCTTCTCAAACTATACATCATATCTATCTATCTAGCTGCTATTTTTAAAATGTACAACCCTAATCAATCGATACTGATTGCTGATTTAAATATCAATATATTCATTTGCAAATCTTGATTACATTAAATAGTAATTTTGTCATTACATATAAAAAAATAATCATTAATGCTGGCCAGAAAAATACTTGCTGCACGATAACATATTTTAATATCTCACAATGATATACATTTTATCTAATAAATATTAACTATGCTTCTTATTGTATCAATCACTGATACTGTAATGATGATTGAATTAAAGTTTCACTTCATCATTTTCATCATTGTTTTGATGAAGTTACTATCATGGTCAAGATAAAATTATTTTTTGATCAGTAATTTTGGTTCACAGTATTACTGTAGTACAATATACAACATATCCAGCAAAAATCATACTGTCAATCATACTATAGTGTGTGAAAGGTTGTGGTGCTAATTAACCACAAACTTAATTTGAGGATTTTAAATATAGAATTATTTCTTCATCCGTATCATAATGTATAGAAAGTTGTGGTGCTAATTAACTACAATTCTTGGTTTGAGGATTATAAATATAGAATGATCCTTGTCAATCATATTATAATATATAAAAGTTTGTGGTGCTAATTAACTACAAGCTTAATTTCAAGATTTTAAATATGAGAATTGTTCTTTAATTGCATTGGCGTGGATTAGCAAAAAATTGATAAAATTAAAATTATTTAATAATTACCGTGTAATTTCTATTACAATAATTAGTGGACGACAAGTATGATTCAGAATGATTATGTTCTGATAGGCCACTAAACTCTAATATTGTGAATGGTAAGCGGTCAGTCTAGAAGAGATAGCTGGATACAGTAGGCTATGAAAAAATGTCCAATGCAGTAACTAAAGTAATATATAATTGATACATCTGATGAAAGTACAGTAATAAACTGACATATAATCTGTGATGCAGTAAGGATTAACCCTCAGTCGACAATTTTTATAGAGCTATAAATTTGAAGCTGTAAACAATAACTAAAATATGATACAGAATGACCATGAGGGCTACTTGAATGACCATGAGGGCTACTTGTACGGTAGCATCCTTGAAATTTCAACTTTAACAAAGATCATATAATAAGTGTCGCAAGATTAGACGGCAAACAATTCATTAAGCAATTCCTGATAAAAAGTGATCAATCTTCAAAGTACAAATCAAAATAAAGACAATTTTAGCAGCTACAGTATAATGCGATTTCACCATGTGAATTTTTGTGGCAATAAAGTACTGTAGTTAAATTTTACTGTATGAATTAGTAAAGCGTAATCGGGAATTGCTGAAATTTGCATATTATTTGTTAGTAGTAGCAATGTATGCAAATGTATCCATATCTTTTATATATTGAAATTTTACTAGGAATGAAAATACTGTGAATTGAAATAAACACGCAAAGTACCAACAGCTTGGTTTGATTCTGAGAGTTGAATTCTGAATGCTTCATGAATTCATATTCCATTAATTAAATGATTTACAGTAACAGTTTTTCTGGCAGAAAGTTTATTCACATTACACTTCAAATATAAACATTTTAAGCATATGCCTTGCCGTAGAATACCACTCGGTTGTTTTTGCTGTTTACGTAGTGGCATTATAAAAGACTGAATCAAATTGACGTGGATTCTAATTCCTTTTTTATTGAAAAAAAGATTAGTTTTATGGGGATCGAAGCATTAAATGTTTCATCCACATGGATTCTGCAAAATTTTGTAAATCTACAGTATTACTGGATAGTGTAAAGGAATGCAATAATTTATTTTTGTACAATACTATACATTGCAGAAGATTCATGAATGTTTCAATAAAATGATATCAATGCTTTTGTAGAACTAAAATTTGCAGTGATTCAACATGGAGGGTATGCCCCGTGTACCAATGCTTACATCTGATGTCAAAGTGTGTTCACCATCTTTGCCTGCTTCTTTTTCAGCTCAAATTAAAAATGTCAGTTATTCTTATCATTATTACTATTATCATTATCATTATTTTATTATTATTATTATTGTTACATGAAAAAATGTGATCTTTTTAAATTGGAATATATCGTGTTTATTTTTTATTACATTTACCTTAAGATATCGTAACTAGTATTATTACATCTTATACTCTGAAAACTTTTCAATGTTGTTTTTCAATTTTTTCAGTCAATGAATGCGTTGAATTTTTGATATTTTTGGTGAATAATTTTGTCAACTGTAAATATTACGTATTACGATACACAATAATTTCAGTATATTCTAACACACTATCAGGATGATCCAGAAAAATATAATTCTGCCATCAGTGAGCTAGAAAATATGCGATCGGTGATTTATTTTTTATTCTACAAATTTTATAAGTATTGTTTGGATTCATTACCATAATATTCTAAAACAATTAGTATACATTCTATCTCGATATCTTGCTTTATATTACAGTATCATTATTTTAGTTTAAATATCATATCATATATTACTAGCTACACAAGTATTCATCATATTGTCTTAAAATTAGTCCTTAATTTATTAGATATAGTCAGTATATTGTAATTATTGTACTTCTAGAAATTGCGGCGGATATTGCCGGATACTGAAACGATCACTATATTGAAACGATATTATGCTCAGCTTTGCTTAATGAAGAATCGATTTCCTATGGAGAAAGGAGATGCTATTCGCATACCATTTTCCTGGTAATTTTTGCTTTAAGATTTTTTTGTAGTGGTCATTCTACGTGTTTAAACTTCAAATAAAAGTACCGATTATGTAAGAATATATATTTTAGAAGCCAGACCACTTCGTAAATTTTAGACGTAAGCAAAACAATTTGAGGTAGTAATTACAGGCAGTCATATACTTTTTAATGTAGAACAGATCAGAAATCAAAGAACAATGAACTTTGATTAAAATGGAAGAATTTTGAGAAAAATAAATTTTATAGGATGGATAAAAATGTTGACATGACAAATGCTACTTCCTTTGAAGATATTAATTATGAGCTTGCTTGTGTAATGTATGATATTGGTGCAGTTCATGGAGCCATAGCTGTAAATGAATCGCGTGCCGATGTGGATGTTAGCCTTGACTATTTGCTGCATTAATTTGAAATAAAAATTTTTGATTATTTTCAAAGTTAATTTATAATTCTTGTACATAAGTTTTCATAAAAATGGTTATTTGAATAATATAAAGGAGCTAAATTTTTTTCAGTCAATTAAAACCGCTTTTATGCACTTCCAATGCGCTGCATATCCTTTTCAATTTATACGAGACTCGATGAGTGCCTCGAAATTCTCCGTCGTTGATTTCGATCCAATTTTTTTAACATTTTATATTAACATTTTTTTGGTATGTTTCTCTTATTGTATGTGATATATCATATATATGTATATATTAAGTTTGCTTTCTTTCTGTATTATATTATTTACTTTTAAATATGATTTCTTGGCTACTTTACAGGCACAAGCTCAAGAATGTTTGCTTGAAAAAAGTATTCTTGATCACCGAAAGAATACTGTGATAGCAAAACTAGCGTTCCATTTAAAAGAATTATATTTGCGATGTCGTGAACATCTTGGCACACCTGGGTCTAATGATATTTTCTCTGCAAAATATAAAGTAGGCTATACTTTTGATAGTATTCTTTATCTACTTAATTTTTTTTTGTTTTTGCAGGAATATATGAGAACATGTGATGTGAAAGCGGAAATTTATGGAGCGATTGCAATGCTTCATTTAGGCTTTCAGTCAGAAAGTGAAAATAAAATGGGTTATAGGTCTGTTAATTTTATTTATAAATTTATCATTACGAAAATTTTTGACGTCTGCTGTTAATTATTTCTTCCAGAGTTGCTTATTTTGATCTTGCGCTGGAGCATGTGACTTCCGCTATGAAACTAGTCGAAAAGGATAAGAGAGAAAATTTGAAGGAAGCTGTTGTTTTCTTAAACGATGTGATATTAGGAAAGTTGGTTCTATTTTGTCTTTAAAAAATAATTTTCATGAAATTGTTACATTCATTTGATTTTGTTGTAATTAGCTAATTTATATTTCTATATCTTAAAGTGGTCTGTGAAAAATTTTTTTGAAAATGTTGGTCGCAAAATAATTGTTTTTATATCAAAATTAATGGCAAATTTGTACTAAAATTGAGTAGGAAGAAAATTTAAGTACGATATACATAGCTCTTACAAATTGATTTAAAAGTAAAATATAGAATTTAGAAAGTGCTGTTAAATGTATTGCAGACATACAAATGCAAAGAAAGAAAACGAGTTCATCTATCACGATCGAGTGCCAAAATCAGAAGAGCTAACAACTGTTGAGGTTAATTGTAACAAATTTTGTGGTCCTCTTTGAGCAAACGATATTAGTTACGATAAATATCAAATTTTCAGGGAAAAAGCTTGTTGGAATCATCAATTAATTTTTGGAAGTAGAACATATACACTATATTTCTAATATTTTATGAAATCTATCTTTCATGAACTTTGTAACTCTTCAAAAATTTTGCATAATCAGTCCTACATAATATTAATTAGAGTAAAAAGTTAAGATTTTCAATACATATTTCTTCAATTTTAGTTTGAAAGTTTTATAGGGCGTGAATATGGTAAAAATAGTTGGGTTCGATCCAACAGATCCATCGATTGCCGACCCTGATCTTTTTGCTGCTTTGCTTCCTGGCCATGTGCTTAAATCAGTTTCTGTTTATAGTGAGGAAAAAGCGAAATTCAAGCGTGCTATACTTGAGAAAGTTGAACAAAAGGATAAAGAATTGGAGTGATTTTTTTTCGGAGTTAAAAAATATTTTTGGGAGAGCCGGTCAATCTAATTACAAAAAAAGGGAAACCCAAATTTTAATTCAAGCTACGATTTCGACAAATTTTAGTTCAGTTTCAGTTCACCGTTTATATGTAACTGTGATTTTATTTACTTAAAAAGATGTAATTTGTTTCTAGAAGTTTTATCAAGTCACTGCATTTGGAAGAGATCAATTTCGACGGAAAATCAGAAATTGAGGAAATGCCTGAAATGTTGTTGGAAAGAAGCGCGGCATTTAAGTCACAGCCAGATGCTTTCCCCGAATTGCTTGACAAATTGCACAGTATTGTTTATTTTTCACTGTCTTTCGATCTTTCTTTCAAAGTCTGAATTATATTTGAAAACATTATAGAAGTTGGAGATTGTGCTATTGAAGCTGACCACAAAATCAGCAACCTGCGCAACAGGCTAGATGCTATCAGCTCTGTTAAATTGGTGCTTTTGTTATTTATTAAAGCTTAGGTTTTTTTTAAATTGTGGTTTTAAATAGATTTATTGTGACTTCATTTTATAATATTGCTTTATTATCTAGTGTGGTTTTAAATAAATTTGGAGGATTAATTTTTAAAAATTTATGCGATGAAATTTGAAGAATAATTCATGTAATTTTGAAGAAAACTGATGAAGGTTTTGTGGCAATTATGAAAGAACTCAACCGTATTAATGATCATCATGTGAAAGCAAGGTATCATTTCAATCAAAATTCTCAGTAGATTCAATTTTTATTGAAATTTGTAAATGATTACTATTTGAAGGACGAACAATGCAGAATTACAACGTGCATTAGCCGCTCATTCCGGAAGTCTGAAAATTTTAGCCATGCCATTGAATGAATTGAGCAAACGATTGACAGACACTCATACGAAGCCAGGTACTTGCTTATTTTCGTCATTTGGTTATTTTAATAATAAAATTATTTATAGGTGACACTACAGAAGGGCAACTGTTGAAGAAAATATTAGATAAGGCAGATGAAATGAGTGTACAGCGACGTAATCTTCTTTTAAAATTAAATGATGACTTGCTGAATGACGATATTACTGCAAAATGTTTAGTGGAAAAAAACGAGGATAATTCGGTTTGTTTCATTCTTGTTCATTCGGTTTTAGCTTAATTATTCGTTTGTTTTATTGATTTCAAAGTAAAATTTTATGCAGGAGTTGTATGAAAAGGAGTTAAAAAAGCATGAATCGACAGCTAGTTTAATCGACTTAAATCTTGCTGCTCAAACGAATATTCTCAATGCATTAACTGATGCAAATGCGAATTTTGGTGATTATCGTAAGAAAATTATTGAAGAAAATAGAAGGTGACAACTTAAAAGAATTGTATCAATTCTGTATTTTAAAAGTAGAGTTCGACCTAGCATAAATTTTGCTTTCAATTGTTTTAGTCGTATGGATCAAGTACTAACGCTTGTAGCAGCTTATGATCTATTCATTGATGTTTTGCAAAAGACAGAGGAGGGATTACAATTTTATTCAACGCTGTTTTCATTGATTAAAAGTCTGGATGGAGCTGTAGGAGCAGTTGAAAGTGCTTGTAAGCTTTGGTTCAGTTCTTTTAAAACTGGTAAAGAGGGAAAACTATTGAAATTCATTCTCATTGGTGCCTTTTTGAAGTTGTATCTTGGATATTTACAGTTGAAGACGAAAAAAAGGAGGCAGAAAAAGAAATGATGCGGGAATTGGAAAAGCATTCTACTAGTATTACGAAATGGACTCCCTCTTTAAGTACTAAAAACGAAAAGTTTGATGTTTTGGTCAGTTCTGAAAACGCGAGAAGAGACAGTGTTGCAGAACTAGGTTAATAATTTCTTATCTGTTCACTTCTGATTTATTTCGATGAAAAGAAATAGTGTAGAATTCTTTAATGGGGAACTTCGCATTTCACTTTCTATTGGGGAAATCACATTCAAAATAAAAACCGAGCTGATTGTACATTTTTTTTGCTACTTCATCTGCCAAATTAAGAAACCAATTTGGGTTTTCAAAATAGAAAAAACTCGAATGTTTAACAGAGAATCGAAAAATCGGGCAATTTCAGCTGGTGAAGGTTTGAGGCTGAAAGATTATTTGGAGTACTACCGAAATAATATTGCAATGGGGCGAAGATCTTATCCTACGAATGCGTCATCCGTCCCAAACAACATTCAAGTAGCAACTAATCGAGCGAGAACACCGTACATTCCTTCACCGATGACTAATTTTCACTCTTCTAATCCACTGCAGTCTAATGTAACAACTTTATCTGATCACCCTGGTTCTAGTGCATTACTAAATACTGTTACCAGCGGGATTCGTCATTTATCTACATTGCCAGGTGAAATAATTCCATTACCAAATCATTTGGGTCATTCAACTTCATCTATATCATATTCTCATTCTCAAGCAACTGATGCATCTTTATCACAACATCTACCACCTTTACCATCTCATCTGCCAAATGAACAGATCAATTTAGGCTTTCAAAATTCCACTGCCACACCTTTTACTTTTACCTCGGCTAGCGCTCAACACTTTTCACCAACCTCAGTAATTCCAGATTCCTCACGAGCCGCAGCTAAAATAGGTTTATTTGAAAGGCAAGCTACACCACTTCTTCGAAATATTTCTTCTAGTTCAATAGTCAAACAGCCTATGTCCTGTGCGTCAAGCTACATTCCAGTTAATTCTGCTCACGTATCCATTTCAAGCACTCCGCCGCAATCGGGAGCAAGCATAAAATATAATGCATCAATTGAAGCTCAAAAATCATCTTATGGAGTCAGACAGCCTCCATTAATTGCTTCTCAACTTTCACCGATCAACAGAGATTCAAATTTGACACGAAACATACAGGCAACAGTTAGTACTACTTCCATATCCGGGCTAGGGATCACTTTTCCGCCACGCCGCTTAATTGTTAGTTTTCTTCAACATTTAGCAATAATTTTCTCCAATCTTTTAGTTTCGCTTTATTTTTAGTATTCACAAGGTGGTAAATCTCAAATGGCGTCACCTTGGCATCAACCCCTTCAGAATATGAGCAACGCCACCATGCAACCAATTATTACAAAGACAGTAAGTTTTTCCCATTATTTTTTACAAATAAGTAAGGAAGTTCAGCAATATTTAGTGTTGTTATTTAAATTACTCGACAGAATGATAAGCATGTTGTCTTTGTAAAAAAATTATTGCTAAATGTTAAAGAAAACTTTCTTATATTGAATAATGAATAAATATAATTAAAACGAATATGCAGTTCTAAATAATACTTCTCATTTAGTATTTTATATTCATTTTTGTAATCTGCACAAAGTAATTATCCGATGCAACTAAAATCTTTGCTATATTCGACTCTTTAACTCTTATCATTTAGTACTGCATATTCATTTTTGCTCTACTGTTGCGTTCCTCCATTTTTTATTAGCTTTTTGAACAATAAATCATTAGTTACACAATAGGGAATGACATATGCGCAGCCTGTTACGACCGCTAATCTTCAGTCATTTGATTCGACCAGCTGTGTAGAATCGGTAAATGTCATCTCAGCTGCGGTAATTTTTTTATTTCATTTTTGATTCTTCAGTGACCTGTGAATTTCTGTGATTAGTACTTGACCATTAAGATAATTAGTATAAATGTCCAGACGCTTGGATCAAAATATGGGTTATTATAGATTTTTTAATATCCAGTTCCTTTTCGATCAACGTTGTTATGAATACCGTTATTCGTTATCGCAGATTTTTTTTGCAGGATCTTATGAATGCTCCCTTAACAGAAGCATTACCGGCTCCTTTAATTCCTACATATATACAAGCCTGTGAGCAAGAAAAGCTGTCATCTCCATTTGTGATTACGACTAATTTAGAAGTGCCAGAAAGTACAGTAAAACGTTAGATTAGTTTTTTTTTTTTTTTTTTTTTTTTTTTT
>UYYF01004897.1:8426-25408 GCA_900618365.1 Thelazia callipaeda
CCTGACCTATAAAACCAATTTTTACAAAAATTCAAAATATATAGAGCTACATTATCCTCGATATAAAAAAATTATTTAGAAGTCACATGCTACTGCTTGAAACTACAAAAGCATTATATTACAATAAATGGATTACTGAGGAAATGGAGGACAAGTGGAAAGAAAGATGAAACCTGAATAATATTTCTACTGCACCGCGATCCACAGATCTAAGACCTGAATGATGGAATCCAATGCCGCGATCAAAAAGTCTTAGTAACAATTTTACATCATCACGTGTCGCACCATTATTTTTCAACATTCTTCCAGTCAATTTATCGTATAAAATTTCATCACGGGGTCGTACATGTAACTTGAATCTAAAAGAAGCAATCGACGAAGGTTTTTAAGATTTAAAATTGGAAAATGTTCAACTAAAATATTTACTAACAAGACAATAAAAGAAGCGAATGAAATTCCGAATGTATCAAAATTCTGAATAAAAATTATTGCTCTCATGTCATATTAGAAAGTAAGCCATTATTTCTTGATACTGTTCAATGTAAATATATTCCAGCATTGCTGAAATATATTTTAAATTGAAATGATAAAGCACAATACTTTTCTAAAATCATATTTAATCGAAGTTTCTTGGCTGCAAGTGGATCATAATCATCAGCATCTTGATCGTTATTCTCCTGCTCTTCCTCTTCCGCTCTTTCAAACTTGTCTTTAGCTTTGGATTTTTTCTTCTCTTTGGTCGCAACATCTCGTTTCCTCTTAGCCATTTTTATAAACTTCTAAAATACAGCTTCTAATTCTTCTAAAAGGAAACAAAATAACAATGACGATAAAAAATTCGACAACTTGAACAACCACTAACAACAGCTAATTTGTATATAATGGCTCACGTCTTCATCCTTAATTTCGTATTTTTTGTATTCTGGGCTCATTTCAAAGTTTATTTGTAGCGTTTCAAGGTGGGAGCAAAGCTGTACAGCAAGTTTCTCGCATATACGACGATTTTCATTGAAACAGATTGCAGGAAGTAAATTCTTATCACGTAACTCCAAAATCAAGGGAGAAATGCTTTTCATAGCAGTGGCTTGCTAAATGTAAGTATTCAAAGAAATAACAAAAAAAAAAAAAAAAACACTCCATACCACAATGTGTCAGCTGTATTTTTTGCAAAACATCAAGTAAAAAACTTTTTTGAAATGAACATTTTACAGTAATTGCTAGAAACTGATTATTACACCATTTAGAAAATAGCTAAAAATAATCTCAAAAAGAGAACTTTATGCTAATAATAATTTCAAATCAAACCTGGTCAAATGGAGTACTCCTATAATCTAATTCACACGCTACATTTGTACGAATCTTTTGCAAAACATGCTCGACTTTTTTCGGATTTTCTTTAAGCCATTCCAAAAAACGACTTTTTAAAGCATGTTCCAAGCGTCTAATGTCTTTACGAGTGAGCCAAACCTTTTCGCCTTCGGACTTGTAGTTGAAAAATTTACATGGTTCAAACTCATCTCTGAAAACAATTCGACAGATATTTGGATCAAGAAAAGTTCCATCTATTTAGAAATAAAAACTTATTCGCTTATTTGATAATAAGAACTAAACAATCGTGCCTAACACGATTAATATTAGAGCAGAAACTAATCCGTTTAAAAGGATAAAATCAAGAAATGAAGCAGACTCACTTCACTACTTGATCTACTTCCGCAAGAGCATAGTATAAATCAAGAATCTGTCTTGCAGTTAATTGCTGATCATCTGGAATACCAAACATTGACAATTTTGTCGGTTTGTAAACTCCATATGGCATAAAATGCTCAATCATAGAGTTCACAGAACTTCCATCTTCTTTTCCAGCATTATCTGCACTACTGATTCGCAGCATTGAAAGTTCTAATTCGGAGTATCTTTCACCATATGTAATCAGTTCGACCTATAATTATTATCTGTGAATACTAAGAAACTGAATATAAGGAGCAAAAAAACAAGATCAGACCATCAGTGTATCGAGAATTTCAAGACCTACGACGTTACAGTATTGAAAAGAAATCCTGAGAAAAAAACCCATGCGAATCAATAATTTATTAATTGTTTAAAAGATTAAACGAACTTTTCGTAAACGTGATCCTTCCACAGTTTTGCTTTTCTCAACAGACTGCAACCATCGATGAAAAACTGTTGCATTACTGATAGTAGCCGAAAGGGCGAGAAATGGGCATCTTATTAAAAGCAAAAGATGCTCCCATATTTGAGCATTCGATGAAGCACTAATACAATGAACCTGAAAAACCACTTAATCATTCAAAAAGATGAAAAGCATACATTGCAGGATAAAGGGAATAATATCCAAAATTCTGCAGCAATCATCGCCAAACTTACTTCATCAAAAATGACATATTTTATCTTCGCAACTACTGCTTGCAATTGTGGATTTGTGGACAACAGCAAAATTTCAAGACACTCTGGAAGAGTGATGAGTACCTGAAATACGCAGAAACAATAACTCACTGGATAATAAACCTGCAATAGATCCACAAAAAAACAAAGTCAATATCCGTTAGAAACAGCCCAACATTTCGTGATTTACTCATTCACAGGATGCTAAGTAATCATGCATAAAAATAATGCTTGTAAAAAATAGAATTAAATAGATACCTGACAATTCCATGGATTTTCTTCATATTCCATGGTTCTAAATCCAAAAAGTGATTTCCCACCACTTAAGGTTTTGTTATGAAATCTAGCATATACTGAACCACAAACCTAAAACTGCCAAATTTATACCATACTTGAACAGCTATTTTCTGAAATCAATTAAACTATTTGCGACAATTTTAGAACTCAATGATTAATGAAAACTCATGAGAGGTGATCATAATTTGACACAATGAGATTTTACTTGATTAAGAAGAGCCTTCGAAGGTGAAACATAAACGACCATATCATCATCACTCTGTCGCAATATCCGTTCTATACAATAATATGACACAAAAGTTTTGCCCGCAGAAGTTGGAGCAATTACAATAACTGAGTTATCTAAAACAATAGAATTGCAACTAATTGAAACGAATACTTTTCAAACGAAACTAAAGTACTTTAAAAAAAGGCAAAGTATATGCACCACTATTTGTTTTTATTTCACATGATAAAATGAAGGGCTTAAAAAATACTTCTGTCAATGACATCCAGCATTGCTCGCTGCCAAGCATCTGGAAGGAAACCAGTCACACGGTCATCTTTTTGTGGGTCCGACTGGATATCAATGACTTCACCAGCATAAGCTAACTGATAATAAACCATATTCATGTTTAATGTTAATTTCCCTTCGGAGAAAGCAGTTTGTTTTTTCTTCTTCTCAAATCCCAAAGACTCCCATAAGTCGGTGATCTGCATTTGCAATGAATACAAAACATGTAAACACACTTTATAAATATTACTGAGCTAAAAAATGCTTTAGATCATAATTTCAGAATTCAAAACATCCTTTCCATGAATTTTCAAACATTATAAGCTCTTTCAGACATATATTTACCTTTCAAATCAGAAAATAAACTCATAATACTGAAAAAGTCATAAATTACAAATTAATTTTAAAGACGTAAGCCCATCACAATAAAACAGCTTGGAAAAATATCATGACATGACCGTCTGAACTTCACTCACATAATAATATAATGTGCTTCTAGCTCTTGTAATTATTTCTAACACCACTTTGTAAAAACGTACATATTCTTTTTGCTTATCGTTCAAATGCCTCCAATAAACAGTGAAAAGGTTTTTCAATTTGTGCATAATGGGGACAGCCTGTACTCTTCGTTTTTCAAGAAAATCTCGTCCTTCTAATTCGCTAATATTATCGACTAAACGTAATACTTGTTCATAAGCACATATTGCTTTAGATGAATCTAATTCGACTTTATCGACCAATCTTTCCAGAATGAACGTTGCCTGAAATTCGGAAGATTTTCGAAAGTCAATAATTCTGTTTCTCATTGGCAAATGGTCATTACCATAAGAACTGTACATGATTTCATGTGCAACATAGAAATTACGTTTAAAATTTTATGAGCGACTTGATTTTTAGGTATTTCCTCGTTACGGAAATAAGTTTTAAGATTAGCAATTTGTCTTCATGAAGATTTAGATAAAGTTTTTAGGATTTCTGATTTTTAATCTGACAAAAGAATATGCATTATTTTTGAAAGTCCTGCAAAACAAATCAAGCTGTACATAATTCTTTAAACGAAGTTATAACTAACGTTCTTCCCTTGTTGCAGAGCAAATCGAATCATGCGTTTCTCATCTTCTACAAGCTTTTCATGCTTTTTGTTTTTATTGGCTTCTAAAATCATCTCTTTCTTTGATTTTCCTCCATTTTTGACATTGGAACCTAAAATTTTGCCAAATAATTAAGATTAAATGTTGCTGATCTATAACAAAAATTTACATCAGTTTTTTTTTTAATTTTTCATGCAAAACTCATAAATTTTACAGATGCCTCTTTGTTACTGATTCTGACATCTGTCAATACTTTCTCAATTATATATTCAAGATATGATCAAATTCCAAATTCAGTTGCCACTTCAAAAACCTGGCACATAACTATTAATAAAGAAAATTCTGAAAAAGCAATTTCGCCGCAACCGAATATGATTAGGGAAAATCGATGACTTCAAGTAATATCATAAAATCCAAGAGACTCGAAATATAAAAATAATTTCGCATTACCGCCTTTACTTTTTTGTTGCCACTGCTGCTTTTCCTTGTTCTTTTTCTTATCATTCTGGTCATTTCTTGCAGCGAAACTGCGTGGTGTGCGGGTGAAGTCAACTAATAATCCAGTGCCACGTCCCTCAAGAGATTCAGCAAACAATTCGTACCTGCAGATATATTAAAATGTTCAACTTAATTCACAAACTGATGAAATTCAGCAATATAAGTCAAACAATACTTTTAAAAAAGTAAAAATATATAACCATGCACTAAGCTTCTGTCTGCTTCTATTTACATATTTATGAATCTCATCAGTTGGGGGCTCAGACATTCCATAAGATTCTTCAATGATATCAAAACGCCAATGTGAACAGCTTGAAAAGTTGGCGAAAGTAAGCGGTTCCTTAAATGAAAAAACAATGAATGCTGGCATGAAAAATAGTTCATCTTCGAGTAGAAAAATAATTAAACATGGTAATCCAAAAAAAAAAAACAATACAGATGCTAAAGTTAAGTGCTTCTTAAAAAACAATAAAAAATTAAAGGAATGTCGTATTTTTAAATAATAACCGCAATAATAAGAGGCTAATTTCATTTCAAAGCTTTTGTTAAAAATTTTGGGCAGCATTACTACACCACAGACAGTAAAGTATATTTCATGAGTATTTATGTAGTAGCAGAATCGCTTGTAATATGTGAGCAAACAAGTTTTACCGTTTCCGTATAATAGTCCTGAATTTTGCTTTGAATCTCAGGAGCATATTTCCTTAGCAAAGCACAATCTATAGGTAAAAGTGGAAAACATTTGAAGTCCAACTCTTTCTTAACTACAGGGCCAAACAAAGCATCTTCCGTGTCGACTTCCAGAGATAATTCAAGACATGCCGTTTGATGCAAAGATGCCAGTTTTTTTTGGATGCAAGATGGTATCTGTAAAAAACCATTTGCTTTTAAATATAAAGTAGAAAATTATACTCGACTTACAACAAAAAGGAATAAAGTAAAACTAATTTATTACTTGATGGGTCATGAATTAACATCGAGTGAAAATTCCTCACATACTGCTATCTATGCGTCAGATATAATACAAAATAATATTTACCTTCACACCTGATTTTATCGCGTTATATATTCCATTTATTAACAGTCCATCCCAAAGATCAATTAACGAGAAGCACAAAGAATGATGCTGCAATTGTTATATGTATTACAGTAGTATTATTGAAACTGAAAATAACAAATTCTCGTTACAATCTGAAACCAGGCAAAATCATATGAGGAAAAGAATCATTACCTCAAGATCAAGTGAATCAAGTAAAGCAGAACATGAACTTAGCAATGTTCTTTGAAATTTGATAAAATCTTTGCTTTTATTGGATGCTGGACTTTCTACAAGGTACCGACGTTCCATTCCACGATATTCACAAATCAGTGAAGAAATAAGCACGGCTGACGAAAGGAGGTCACAATCCTTTTGCAACTTACTACTGCAACACAAGTTCAGAATCAGTATAAATGCTATCAACTTTAGTATTTGATCTAAATAGAACGTCACAAAATGAAAGCTTATTAAATTCCTTTACAGAAACTTTATTATATCTACTCTACTATTAGTTTCGTGTAATAGGAAAAGCGAAATGCATATGTTAAAATCATGCTCCTCAATATTGGATAGGATGTACTGATGAAATTAAATTGTTGAACAGTACTTACTTCTTTTTGCAATTTCCAATAACCTGAGCCCACAGATGGGAAATGTTTTTGCAGCTAGAAAGATCTATGTTTCGATTAGTTTCTGCAAATACATACAAAACACTAATTATTGGGGATTCGATATACATATGTTTAGCGACTTGCTAGAGATAACCAAAATTTTTGTTCGAAGTTTCATAATCATAGTGAAAATAGATATAAAACATAAATTTATAACAAGACCGTTAAAAGTTTTCATAGTCATAAGGAATGTAATGAATATAGATAAAATTAAAACTAACTACGAGTAAATCAAGTAAATACCAATGTCATTTAACAACTTTCAATATCTAAGTAGTTTTAAAAAAATTACATACGTGCAGAAAATTTTAAAGGATCAAAGACAATAAAAAATACTTTGAATGTCATACCAAATTTCTTATCGTTCCATAATTTATTCAGGTAACTTTCCCATCCTTTAAAACTAACAGTATGTGGATGCACATAATGACTGTATACTGAGCACAAATTTATAACTAGACCATTTAAATAGACGACAGGAGTAGTTAAAGCAAGTGTTTGAATCGCGATTGAAGCAAGCATCTTTTTAAAACCTAATCCATCTTCAGCAACCACTTTTTCAGATACGTCAGCAACTCCAATTATCTACAAAGTATACCGCTTTTTTAGTTTTAAGATGAAGAAATGGCAATCTGTGATTTAAAAAAATACCATTTCAAAAACTAGAAAAAGGTTTCATTCATATACGAGTTAAGCAGAAACGTACTATAAATGATGGCGTGAGTTCACGTATGTAATTTGACCAGACTGAATCAGCAGGACTGGAAATATTAACGACAAATGACGCCCATTTGCTCTGTAGCAAGTACGCTGCGACGAAACTATGCAAAAAGTTTAGTACTGTATCTTTAGCATACATGACTGCCAAATTCGTAAACCAAATAAGCTTGAATTTACCACCAATATCCGTGAGTTGTTTCAATATTATTTCAATCTAAAAATTAGAAATTGAATCTACTACATATTCGCGATATAAGCAAACTGATAAGAAAATGCAAGGTGTCTAAAAAGTAGAAATAAACACACGATTTAATCAACCAATAATGTGCAAATATGATCAGTTCTAACCTGTTTAGCGATGACGATAGTCTGTCCACCTAACGTCCAGTTTAAATAAGTATGAGCAGTAAGCTCAATTAATAATCCATCCAGTGATATTAAAAATATCTCCACGTCCGCAAATTCAGAGATTATATTTTCGTATTCGGTTTTAAATCTATTCAAGACCTGCAAAGCAATTAAGCATTTATTTAAGCTATTAGTACGATGAAAATCAATTACATTTCAGTTCAAGTATAATTTCATTCAGTTAGAGCAATAATTAAGACTGTAAATTAATATTAGCAGAAGTTTTATGGAACTCAAATTACTATAACGTAATTGAAAGCAAAATCATTTACTTCAGTTAATTCCACATTATCTTCAGTAAAATCAGCGGCTACAACAATACTTCCATTCTCTTCTTCTTGGACTTGTGATACAGTATCGTTTTTGCTTAATAATATGATAGATCTGTCGTCTTTACGCTGAAAATACAAATTTCAAAGTGCATCAGCAGAGAAGTTATGCTGGAATAATATGTTAGTTCAATTTGAAACATGTTTGAAAACGGAATTAACAACAAAATATGAGATGAAACTGCAGTTTCAAGGAAAATTCTAACAAAAACTGAACTGATATGTGAATAATGCGTTCATGAACCTCGTCAATTCCAACCATCATAATAAGTGTGAGATGAAACAATAATTATAAACAACCTACATCAGCATTATCGCTATCTTTTGCAAGACAGATTTCCTGTTCTTTGAAAGCGTTTGTGACTTTGGGATCATCATTCTTAATAACAAGATCATCCAATGTATCCCAACTGGACATTGTTACACAATAATTTATCGATACTGTGACTAATCAATTCTTCTCCTTTGCTCGATGGAACTGTAACTAGATTTTCAACATTTGGACTTGTTAAAAGTTTTATAACAGTAATATCTTATACTATTACAATAAAACAAAACGCAAGAAACATATAAATCCGAAAATCATATTTCCACTTAATCACTTAATAACTTTTGACTGATGTTTCTTGTTGTCAAAGTTTAGATAAATTCTTGAAAATTTATGAGTTATAAGCTACCAAACATAATTTTGAATAAAGTATCAAATGATTTTGAAAACTTTCTAGTAGCTCCAATGGCCTTTTATTTATAAGCTTATAATGAAAAAAAAAGAATAATATCGTATGCACAGAGTATACGATACTTTCGTCATAATGATTTGCAAGACTATATTTTAATCTTCTTAAAGTATGAAATCGGATTGTGATAATTTATCGAGATCGAAATATAAAATAATAACTCCATATGCCTAATACTTTATAAACTGCACTAACTAAAACTTTCCGCAGCAACAGTTAAGGATAATAATATAACAGCTCAAGTACAGCGAGCAACAACTCTCGATCAACTCAAACAATAAAGTGACCCTCGATTAACAATACTCTTATAAATCTTTGGCCAGACCAATTAAATGAACTTTTCTCATGTTGGATAACTCTAACCAGATCCTCTTCCCAATCACAAGAGTTTAAATCGATTGACCTTTTCCTTCAGCGATATAAGGAATATGGCATTAGGTTTGGCTACAAAATTAGATGTAATAAAATATATGCAATGAACTAGCGTTAATTTATATTACCATTTATTAAAGTACAGTTGTGATACATTGCTTTAAGTAATTCATAATCACATCATATACCGTGATTTATATGTAATTCATAATTGCTAATGTAGTGCATAGTAACTCAGTGTAATGCAAAAGCCTAAGGTAAGTGAGAAAGACAATGTCAGTAAACTTTTGGCATTATAAATAAACTGCTGACTGAAATGAATTGAAATAGATATTTGAATTCTGAGATTGAGCAATGAAAAACCGAATTTTTCATGAAACCTAAGAATTAATGACATTTAAAAATACCATACAAGACATAACAAGTTTCAGAATGTTAAAGTCATATTAAGCGTAAAAAACTTTCCGTAAATTATTTCTGTATTTCAAAACATAATAAAAGCGAGAACATCTATAGATAACTTGCCTAAAACAAACTTTCCAAGACATAGTGCAGAGTGTAAGAAATTCAAAAAGTTTTGAAAAGTATTATCACATTTGTTTGCACCAAATCTAAAACATTTCAGGCTTCAGAAAAGATTCTATTCTCATACAAGTTAAGCATAAATACAAATTAAAAAACTGTGATAGATATACAAAACTGATAAATAGGCAGTTTATAACAATGATTTTTTCTCTACTACTTCTCTTTCCTAATCGTTGACCTTTGCCGCTCTTAATCCGCATTAATCCCATCTCCAACCCTTACCAAATCACCAGATACAATCATCAATATGACCGTTAGGCCTTGTTCACCTATTGTAATACAAAATTTCGATTATTAATCATAAAATATTTTCACTTACTAACTTGATAAATTTTTATTTGAACTTTTTCTTCAGTAGCCCGGAAATTTAAAGTGTTAGCAGAACAAATGGTATATACATACACGTAATATAATTACGTCCTCAATATGTCAAAATTACATTTACAGCAAAATTGACGTAAAGTGTAAAACTGACGTAAAATTTTCCGTTTACTAAATTGAAAATTTTAGTTGTTGAATATTACGAAAGCAGTCTTCACAAAATAACGCGTTAGAAACATACTACCCAATGTGCAAAGAACTCGGGCCAATTAGCTGATTACTCGCTTAATACTTTGAATTTATTTACTTTTTTGATGTCTCATATTGTTGTGTGTCTCTTTTTGCGTCATTTGATTTAATTTCCACTTATAATACTATAAAAGTTGTCTTTTTAGTATATTTTACACGAATAGTACAACAAATGTGATTCTTTTAATAATTTTTGGACGAGTTGCACAGTTCTAAATAAACAAACTTCTCAAGCTGCGCATACAATTTATTTAATCTTAGTTATTATTAATATATGTGCTTCCAGGATAAGACTGTTTGGGATATACTTGTGAGTTATACATCTAACACAATGTCCCGTCCTGAATGCATCGGTCCACCTGAATTGGTTCGTTATTTACTGCCAATGTTTTTATGTGAATATTTGTTAGATTGACTGTCCTAGTAACTGTTGGTTTTTGCATTTTTTAACTTTCCTCATTAGTCCTACTTCACAAATCACCACACTCATCAGTCTGTTCATCAAGCCTTGTGTCACATTTTTTTTCTACAAAAATTGGTACAAAAAAAACACGTTGTAATTTATGATGGTCAGTTTGTTATGGTTGCAAAAGTAGTTTATACTCAGAGTAGTTCATAGTCAATTTGTAGTTCAAATTACTGGTTATAAACTAGTTTTGATTATTTTTTCTTCACAAATGTTTGTTTGAACTTTTTTCGAATCATTCGGAAATCTTATGTTTTCAAAATCGAAACGATTTGATTGTTGCTTCGAGTTTCTAGAGATTGAGACATTAAAGAAATTTTTAGTGCTTTCCGTAATGAATGTATATATTTAGGCTTCTAGAACTTTTCAGCTAATTTAATTGCCATTTGGATCACTTACAGCTTTAACTTTTTTCAGTATTATAATGAAGATCAAGCTGCAAAGTACTCTCGGAAGTAAGTTTGTTGCTTTTTTTGCCACAACTTACAAAAAATTTTTTCTTACTATTTTTTTCGGTTTCATCGTTAATAGAGTTGCAGATATCATTTTGAAATCCTTTCAGCTCACACATTATTGGAATCCAAAGACAAATGACGGAAAGAGCTGTTGAGTTGCTTGCTATTCCAGACAATGAAACACCGAGACTAATCCTGGATATTGGATGTGGTTCGGGATTAAGCGGAGAAATGCTTACAGATATGGGTTATTATTGGATTGGCGTGGACATTAGTGAAGCAATGTTAAGTGAGTAGTATAAATCATCCCATTCATACTTATATCAATTTGGTTTTAATAACAAAAAGCTGAACAGAGGGAATGAGGACTTTAATTTTTGTCACTTATCTTTGATGTTAAGTAATTACTATTTGTCCCGGATTGTCTACTAGTATTCGGAAAAAAGAAAAAAAGGGTGCTCAAAAGGAAAATTTTGGATCTTGTTATTTAATCATTCATTGGCAATTAGTACTGTATCACCTTCATTATTTAGAAGTTGCTACAGAAGATCGAGAAGTAAAAGGCGATATTTTGCTACATGATATGGGCGTTGGCCTGCCTTTTCGACCAGGTACATTTGATGGTGCAATTAGGTATGTGAAAACAGCAAACATTGTTTTTGCTTTATTCTATTTACTAGCTTTCGTTGCATTTAATCATCATTTTACTCAGTTACAACTTGATACATTTATTATATTTCATAAAAATGGAGTCTATTTGATTTCCAGCATATCTGCTCTTCAGTGGCTTTGCCACGCTAATAGCAAAGACCAAAATCCACGGAGGCGGCTGCTTTGTTTTTTTCAGTCATTGTATGCATGCTTGGTAAATATTTATTTAAAAGGACTATTTTTAAAATCAGTATTTTTTGTCATTTTCTAGGAGTTAAAGGGCATATGACTTTTCATGAGACTTTTGATTCACGATTGCTATTGATGTAAAAGATTATGTTGTTCTAAAAAATATTTTTAGAGTCGAGGTTCTCGTGCCGCACTTCAGTTTTATCCAGAAACTATCGATCAGTCAGAACTTATAACAACTCAAGCCATGAAAGCAGGTTTCACTGGGGGCCTTGTTATTGATTACCCACACAGCTCCAAAGCCAAAAAGTTTATTACTTTTCCCTTTCTCCAATTTCTATTTAATTTAACAACATGAACTTTCAGAATTTTTAAGTTTGATACAAATTGCAGTTCAGTAAAAGCATGTACTCAGCAGATATTTGTAGAGTTTATTTGGTTTTGATGGTCGGTGGTTTGCAACAGCTACCTAAATCATTAACTGAGGATAAAAATACCGATCATATTTCGAACATAGAAAGAAGGTAACATACCATTGTATTTTGTCACTTACATTATTATAAATCAAGCAAAAAAGTCGGTATTTTTTTCAGGTCATGGAAGAACAAAAAACGTGGAAAGCGTGTGGTTGTGAAACGTTCGCGAGATTGGATAGAGAGTAAAAAAGAACGTGCACGTAAGCGTGGAAAGTACGTTTCTGTTCTTAAACATCTTGAAAAAAAATAGTTTTTTGTTATATATCATTTATTGAACGCTGTTAACATTTTTCAAACATTTCAGTTGTTCACGTATTTCAGAGATGTTTGCGCATCTTCAAAGTATACGGGTCGAAAAAGGAGACGATTTGTATAAATCTTACGTTTCTTTCGTTATTATACTTCTGTGCTTTTTATTGTTATTTATTAATTAGTGATTTTAGTAAAATAATAATATATTTGAAGGACTACAAAAAAGGTTTAGTATAGTAAATTAATTTAGATCATATTTGTATAAGAGAAACTCACTTAATAAGACTGCTTATTTCATCGGGAATCCAGTAAAGGAATGCTAACCAGTAGACAATATTAAATAGGATGTAAAGTGATGGAAAGACAACTTTCGAAGCGGAATCGATCTGACTTACTGCATTTACGGGATTTCTTATTTTCAATTTTTTCCTTGCTCTCGATGCTTGGCTTGTGATTCGATTCAGCACTGCAATTTGAATTTTGAATGATAAGTACATGTCTCTGTGATTACGAGCTGAAGTTATTGGGATTTTCTTTTTTTCACTGGGATGTTCGTACAGTGAAATGCATATAAGCCTCAGTTTAGCAAATTTATGTCGAAAATTAACAGAAGAATGCGAATAAGGGAAAGTTTACGCACTTGAGTTTTTTTCTGACGATAGAAATAGTCGTCGATATAGTGGCTGCGAGGCTAGTCGAAGAGCCAATGTTTCATCGTAAGTACCTTCGTTTTCTGCTGGTGTCATCAGTGATGTTGAGAATATGCACATTTTTGGAATCTAAATGACTCCTCGTATTTGTTTTCTTGTTACTAATGTAATTGTTGTTTGTTTTCGTTTTTTGTTTATTTTTTCGAATTATCTTTGAATTTAATGCGCTTGCAATTGTGCAGCTAAGTTTCTGAAGACCATTCGTAAATGATTTTGAAATGACTTGATGAATATGTGATAAAACATACTGCGTCACTGCTTTCCAATCCTTTGAAGTCATGTTCCTGTAATTTTGTTAGTGGCAAAATAAAGTAGCAACAATTAATTGTAAATAACTTGAAAATGATCAGATCTAGCACACTAAATATGACTTCTTCACTTTGAAAAAGATTCAGTTACTTCTTGGCGCAGGTAGACTCGGTTTGCATAATTGATGAAGGCGTATTCGATCATTGCAGCAAAAACAAATCCAAAGCACGAGCTGTAACAGATCAGTTACAAGACGTTCGGGATAGTGTTATGAACATCTATTTTTCCAAATATGAAGAGTTTATAGTAGTGTAAAGAAATTTTAAAAAATACTAGTAAATTAGTTGTTTTGCTTTACAATCTTGTTTGTCAAAGAAGACAAACTATTAGCAAGTTTGCTAGAAAGTAGTGAATGACAAAGTGATAGTTACATGATGTAAATGTCGAGAGCTGTTGAGTGTGAAACTTTTGGTAGATCAGATCGAGAACCGAAGCCAAGTGTTGACACCGAAAGTACTGTCATTATACCTAAAATTTGTTATAGTCAGTTGAAAGGTTACAAATTTTGAATTTATGCTTGAATTTATAAATTGAATCACTTTTCATGATTCTTTATTCTGATTAATATGAATTAAAAAAATGAAAAAAAATGCAATTTTCAAAAATTTAAAACGAAATTTTCATTAATTCATATAAATCAGAATAAAGAATCATGGCAACACTTTATTTTTACTATAATAGGGTAAGAAGTAAAAATCTAAAAATATAGAAATATTGTCAGATTTAGGAGGAATTAATACAAAGAGGGAAATTTTGAAGTTTGTTAAAGAATTAGCCTAAAGCAACACGAGCGGGCGATGACTCCTTGTTGATCCAGAAGCTCACCCATGACATTACCACTATCAGCGTGCATGGCGTGTAAATTTGCAGAATATAAAAGCCTTGTTGACGTTGTAATTTAAAGTAAACTTTCAATACTGATTTATCTTCAAAAAATTTAGTTTAGATAACATTAGTGCATTTATACTTTGAATTCTAAATTCGTTGAAACTTTATCATCTGAGATTATCAGTTGAATTAAGCTTATTAAATTCTTTCTACTATTTTATTAAAATTCTATTCTATAATAGCAGTTAAATCGAAATGCTAAAATAATTCCAAGTTTGAAATTATTCATACTTATTTTTAGATTATGACAAAAAAAGATATAATCAGAAAGGAACTGATGAAAAAATTATAAAATAACTAGACGGAATTCAGAAGGATAAGTGAAGTTCAGGAATTAATGATTAATTCTCATTTATTTCTGATTTGAACTTGATTAAAATGAAGAAATTAATTTGCATTTTTTAAAATTTACCAGCATTTTTAACTCACCTAATTTACTATCGTGTGAGTCAGTCAAATTGTGCGATGTTTTGATAACGTGAAGTAATTGGTACTGTGCGAGCATATTGCTCATTTTAGAATCTAATTCTACGTCTTTCCACACGTAACTTATGTCTTTGGAAAAATAACCCAAACTGCCAATTTCAATTGGACAAACCTTAAATTTTACTGTTTGAATCAGTAATTTTTCTTCTGCTGCAATTACAAATTCTTATCAGAGCTTTTGAAAATCGCAAAAGTTAAAAAAATTTTACCTGAGAATCCATTGGAAATTTTTTAAAAAACATTTGACATCTTGCTCGAATAGTCAACCTAAAAAAGGCTCGTCTTTTTTTTGCTAATTTTTGAAAAAATATAAAACTACTCGCAATTATTAGATTACCAATCTGATGATGGGAACTTCTGACAACACAATTGTGCCAATGTGCATCAATAGTGTTAACTAGCACTATGAAGCTTTTTAGATATTATTACACCGAGATTAGATTTTTCAAAAATTAACGTTTTTATGTATGAGATCATTTGAATTGTTGGCTATTGTTCAGCTTGTAACTATTGAAAAGTAAGCTTTGAAAGTCAGAGATCTTTTGTTGTGCTTCATTTAATGCAAGTTTTTGTGACAGCTTTTAAATGGTTCGTTCAAGCAAATTTTTAAACTTATGCAATCATCTTACTTTTAATTTTTTCGCTACTGAGGTAATCAATAACTTTCGAGATTTATCGAATCGCTACCTAATTACAGCTTATTGTTTTTTACTTTTTTTGCAGAAAATCTAATTAACTCATAAAACTGGCTGTTAATGCTTACTTTAGCGAAAAATAGGGAAAACAAATAAATGTAAATAAATATTAACCTTTGGGAGACATGTACTTGTCCGTCATAACGAACACGTAATAAAACGTTTGGTACAGTTAATGTATGCAAATAAGATTGTCTTCCATTTCGGATATATCTGAAGTATTTTATAATTTAAGTAAATAATTTTTTATAGAATTTCTTTCATATTTGAAAATAAAACAGAATCTGTATTACACAAAAATTTAAACTTCTGCTAATTATTAAGGAGAAAGTAAAAACAGTTTAGCAGAGATTCGCATTAATTATATATATTCATTTAGTGAAAAAATTAACGCTGCAAATAATTTGTCTGATGAAAGGACTGCATAATTTAATTTAATTAAAGGAAAAAAATGACTGAATTATTTTTGAAATTTAAATTTTTAATTAATACAAAAAATTGATAGCAAAATTTGTTTATCAATTTGTTTGCATATTATTCTTGAATAAAAGAATAACGGAATAAATTAATACGTGTCGGGTGTCCAGATATCCTTTAGCATTTTGTTTGCGATTGGTAAATCCTTGCGATTACCAAAAGTATCAAAAGCTAAGCGACGATCTAACCATTTTTGCCGGAAGTAACAATCCATAGAAAATTCCTAAAATTCGTTATTTAACTGTACAATAGTCGATTACTGAATGAATAATTTAATTATTAATTAATTAGTGAAAGAATTTCAAGTGCTCATCTATTGACCATGTCTTGTTCTGAGATTGGTCCCATGCTACGAACACTTATATCAATCTCAACTTGTAGCGGTGAATTTGGATCTGCAATAATTATTTTAAGAAAAATAAGAAATTACAAATTCCATTACAGTTATTACCACTTGCATACGCTTACTATAATATTTCAAGGGCTCATATATAATTGTATTTATTAGTAGTTTTTAAACAACTATCATTTTTATATCTATTAGTCTTTAGAAAAAATCAGTAATAATACTTATAGTGATTGATACTATAATAACAAAAATAAAAACCCAAATTAGATAATAAAAGATTACTGGATATCTTTCTTTAATTACACGTTCAAAAAGAATTAACTATTATTATTATTATTATTATTATTATTATTATTATTATTATTA
>UYYF01004898.1:0-20428 GCA_900618365.1 Thelazia callipaeda
GTAGAAGAAGGCTGCATTTGAGAAAGCTTTAAGGAAAAGCTTACAATTATTTATAAGCAAAGATCAAACTTCCGCCATCATATTGTTTTTTTTTTTATCAGCTAACACTTATCAGCAATGAATTTATTTAATAATCAACATTTGCCAGAAATGTCTTTAATTCAGAGCAATTTTTCTGTAAACTACAATATTTTAATATAATTTGTTGACAAGTTTTGTTCATTAAAAGACACGTAAGTCATATCGTATATATTTCTTTTAACGATCGAATGAAATGATAAGGCTTAAGAAGGCTGACGGCAATTTGCACTGCGTGAACAGCAGAATTAAAGTAAGTACAACAATCATCAAAATAACAAAAAAACAGTAAAAAGTAGATCACATAAAATTTTATTGATTGAAGTGATCGGGAAAGTAAATTGAACAAAAAAGGCAAAAGTAGATCACATAAAATTTTTTTTAACCAGAGAAGATAACAAACCGAAAGAAGAAATTGAGTTAGCATATTCTGAAGTAAATAGCTCCATTAAGTTTCATACTCTTGAAGTGATTAAAGCGAGGAGATCAGTGATAAAAAGTGATATACATTACAGTCATACTACACCTTGCTCGTTAGAAAAACTCTCGGATATTACAGGTAAAAGCACTGTATCCGCACCAGTGATCAACTTAGGATCTTTGCTAGGCTTTCGAAAACGGATCAACTTGTCTTTCAATGAATTATCGTTTAAATTCAAGTCAGCACGTATAAAATTGTTAACGTTTTCATTGAAGTCATCATTTGTCTCTCGACTTTCGGAGAGCTAAAACTCACAGTAACTATTTAAGAAAAGACTTAATTTAGATATCCGAGTAATAATCAAGTTTTCCAGTACTATAATGAACAAAAGAATGAGATACTGTGTCATTAAGAACTCAAATTTAATAAAAACTTTAGTGGTAATAATTTGTAGAAAAATTCATTTCAAAATGAACTCAGTTCTGGGATTTTCAAATAAAAAATTATCTCTTTTTCAGTTTGTCATTCATTAAAAACTTTTTTAAATTACTTCTGTACACGTAAAAATATACGTAAAATATTTTACAAAAATTGAATAGTTACATATATGTGTTGACTCTAGAACAAAGAATAACGTAGAACGCGAGAGACCGACCTTTTCTTCAATTTCATAAAAGGCATTCCAAAGTGAGAGTACCAGATCTGTATTGAATATTACACCAGCGTGAATTTCAACCATGCGTAAAACAAATATGCCATCATAACGTAAGTAACTTCTCACGAAACGATCTACTTCCAAAACTTTTGCTAAAATTCACTTCGAATTTTGAAAGTTTGATCTGAATTATAAATCGTGGTTATTTTTAAATAAAAAAATAACCATGATAATTTTTCAAATAATAAAAAAATCGCTTAGGTACTTAAATGATACTAACTTATACTTACTGACATTTTCATTATTAAAATTGGTACTAAATTATAAGTTTTTCAGAACAATAAATAATGAATTTGGCTCAAAATTTTTTGTTCCAATTATATTTTAGCTAATACAAAGTGATAATTAACGGTTACAAATGTTAAGTTTGCAATAAATTGAACTGAATATTACTAGCAGTGATTTTAATATTAGCTAGCCATCACTTACCATCAGGGTCGAACTTTATTTCAGATAGTTCTAAGCATTGTGATATGAACCAACGGCCAAAACAAGGTAAAGTAAGCACAGTAGTCCAATAAAAAAGTGATAAAAATGTACAAATTACGAGAAATAAATACCAAAACCAAAGAAATACAAATATTTTCTCATTGAACATATTAATAACCAGCACACATTGTACTGAATATCGCTGAATATTACCAACTTGACGAACCTATAATTTACATTTTACAAAAATATCAATATTATCAAATTCTATACTTCATAATTATTTGGCTATTATTAGACTTAAATTTCTAAATGTTTTTCGGTACTAATATTCAGATATTGAATACTGATGAATATTCAAAGTTGTTGAATCCCAAGTTGTATGTTTCACGCTTAACAAGTTACTTTAAACTTTATTACTAATTATTTATACTTATGTATATATGTTAATTAGTTATGAGCATGTGAAGTTTAATGATTGCAAGTGATGCATAGTTCTTATTTGAAATTGACTCGTTTTCAAGTCATAACCAACTCATATTTTCATTTATTTCACGTCTTACTTCTGAATAAAACCGTGGATTTATCAACTTTATCACCATTTATTGTGTGACATAAATTCAAAACATACTGTAAAATCACAAAGTGAAACGCGTGGAAAATAACCAGATGTTGTCCATTCGGTGCCACTAAGTATATTTTTGATTACATCAAAACCATACCAGGTATCTTCGTCAGTTCGCAAAAATCTATACTTTACAAGATTGACAACATATTTAAATTAATAAAATATAAAGGTAAACGTAAAAATTAAGGTCAAATTGGTGAACTATAAGTCAAAAAATCATTTTGGTGTGCGAGTACTAACTTGTTACTAATTTTTCCAAGTCAGTTATTAGCTTACATGCCATAACGCTGATTTTTTTACATTCAGTTCCTGTAGAAATAAATAAATATTGGAAAAATTCTTTAATATACTAAATTGTTAGCTATAAAAATTTGAGTAAAATCAAAAATACTTACTTATTAAGTATGTATAACTGCAAAAGTGCGTTGAGAAGGTATAATATTTTAGTAAGCAAATACATCAGCGATATAAAAAAAGCCGTGTAACGAATATTTAACATTTTGAGTCGTTTATGAACTTGAATTTCGCGCCTGTAAGCAGTTTATATTTTATGCATAATTAAGACAACTTCTAAGTGGAAACTAAATTTAGCAATTGTGTGCCAAACTGAGAACTTTAAAATCCTTCGATGGAATTTCAATGCATTTTGCATATGTCGCGTAAGCGTTTCAATGTTCTGTTTTCGAATGCTTTCGTCTATATTTGATGGATCCATCGCTTTTTCAACTATGTCATGAATTCGTATTCCTAAACACAATTAATAATCACTTATTCAATCATATTTACAGTCATATTTATCATCTCAGTATAGTATAACATGTCATAACTAATCATAATTTACCAGAACTGAATGATAGGTAATTCCAAAAAACGCTTGGCATTCGGAAACAAGCAGCTTGCAGTAGCAGAAAGAATGGTACCCATTTATAGTACGATAACTGACGATCCGGCGTATACCTTTCTTCTTGCTTTAAAGTCGCTACGTGAATGTCTGGTTGAACGTAATACGTATCACGTGACCAACAGTAATTTTCCGCATACTGTCAACATCAAAAATAATTTTATGATGTCAATATTTTTTGAAAAGAAGAAGTTGAATAAATTTAAAAGTTTTAAAATGTTATATAAATTTTAAAAATTAATACAAAAAATATTAAAACTGCAAAATGAAAATATGAAAATGTTCTGGCATAAATTGTTATTAATTTAGTAGCATAAATTGAACCAGTCAGAAAAGCTTTTGTTTCCAATACAGTATTATTTGTGTTCACTGAATATTAGCTCATAAATATGACTTCATACTACTAAATGGAAAGTACTGAAAACGTTAAAAAGAATGCAAAATAAGAATATCAATAACGAAATTATTATATTTATAAAATCATTTATATATATGATTTTATAAATGATTTGAGAAGTATTTTATTAAACAACAAAAATTTCATTTATTTATTTTGAATATAATTACTGTCAATTTTTTCTAAACAATAAATTTACTTATTTGTTCATTTAAAAATCAGATAAAATCAGATCTAGTTTCTAATTATTAAAAAAAGAGTTTTATTTGAACCCTGAACCATGACCTTTCAAGTTTGAGGAATATTCTATTAAAAAATTAAGCTACACTTTTTTGTCTCTTTTTCATTAGTGTTAAAAATGAATTTTTATACGAAAAATTGTTTCCAACTTATATTAAATCTTTTCAAGATTTTTTTAAACAACGTTCGAAAAATGCACCATAAGCTTTGAATTAAATTCCTTAGTTTGAAACTTTGATGAAGTAATTGCTTTTTATTTCAAAAGCAAATAAGGTCAATTTTCGAATTTAAGAACAAAAAGGTACTGATTAAGACTAGTATGAACCCTGACCCATGACTTTTCGAGTTTGAGGAATATTCCATTAAAAAACTAAGCTACACTTTTCTGTCTCCTTTTCATTAGAGTTAAAAATAATATTTCTTCACTTTTAACATTTAATCACATTGCTTTGCTTTCAAGTACTGATACAAAAGCTTAATTATCTACAGGATTCACGAGTAAATAAGCACTTGTTCCCAAGATCCAGGAAATTTGTTAGGAAACATGCATTCCAGAGGTCGACCGCCAAACTGTTTGAAACTAATCAGTACCGCAAATGCAAGTAGAATATTTGCAGTGTAAAGATAATGCAGACGGTCGGTAGCATCATCGTCCTGTTTTGGTGAGAGGTATCGAATCATCGAAATCAGAGACTCAATCATCATGATCAACTTTTCAATCACTTTTTAGCTGTAATTAACAACTAAGTTGTCTATAAACTAAAGTATCACAACATTCACAGGGGCCAAGACGTCATATCTGCGCTTACAGAAAACAGACTGAAAAAATGAATTAAAAAAGAAGAATCAAGCAAATCACCTCTACAATTGATAAGTTAATCAATAACTGCATAATTAATATGGCCAAGTAAATAAAAGTAATCAAGTAAATCTTTGCATTTCAACTAGCTAAATTAATGAACAAAAACAACCACAAAAACAAAGTAAATACAAAAATATTTCATCTGAGGAGACAGTAGCCTTTTGTATGAGAAAAAGAAATAGTTGATAGAATTAATGAAAATTTAATAAATAATGCACTCTTTTATTTGTAAATTAGAAAAAATTACAAATAACATTAAAAATGTTGCCATAAAGCAATTAATGCAATAACTAATTAATTTATCATTTTCCAACTTAACATTTGAACTCCTACACAAGCAGTTTCTTCATTTGTACTACAAGCTTTCTAAGAAATCTCTATTTTTTTGTTAAATATTTTGAAAATATAGAATACCAGTAGATGAATAAATAAACTCACTATTATCGAGCGTTTGCTGTAAAATAATCACTATAATAAATCAATAATTTATTGATATTGGATTGCCATCGATATTCAAAGTTTAATCAATATGAAATATATTTGCATATTCGTCTCTCCGTCCACAACGATAAGGTAAACACTTGCGCACTAAACTACTGAATTACTCTTATTTTTATTATTGGTATTGCACATTTCTGACAACAGTTTACGCGTTTAGCCTAAATTTAACCTTACATGTAATTAGTAAACAACTAGAAGTAAACAATATTGCAAAGCATGGAAGTTGAGACTTATTAACTTTCAGCTATTTCAACTTTACAAAGGGTCAAAAGGTCTTATTTATAATTTTTTAAATAATAAAAAGTGAATATTTAATAAAAAGGCTTACACGCTTTGAAAAGCAGAAAAATATCGAAAAATAACTTGCGTAGTTTAAAATATAATGCAATAATTAATCAGCAAATTCCAATCATTGAGAAAAGAGATGAAAAAATTGAGATTACACTTGATCAATTAATTCATTACTAATCAGTACAGATTAGCAGAGGTCAGTCAGCTTGCGAAAAGTTAAAAAATATCGAAGAGAAAATTTTTTTGACCTTTCTGAAAAAATTAGACCAGTACTTTACTTTCATTACTAGATTTATTTGTGTAAAAGAAGAAAAAATCATTTGCTGAAAAAAAGAAATGCATTCATTGTAAAATGTGTAGTGGATGCAAATACAACTTTAGTTTTTTCATAATAAAGGAAGCAAAAAATATTCCCTTTTGACCTCTAACCTTTATCATTTTATTCAAAATGTTGAAACAATAGTTCTTATAGCTATGACATGATTATGCAACTTGTTAATGAACAAATTGTTGCAAGTTAAATTTTAAAAATAAAGTATTGATTATGAGCGTCACATTTGTATTTTTGTATTTCTTCTGTGATCAAACACTTTTCACTTTTTGATGATCAGTTCCTACTAGCTTACGTTTTAGACAAATTAAACGATGCGTAAACGACTAACTTCACGTTCTTCGAATACTTATACGTTTACATCTATACGTTTCCAATCTCTGCTAGCAATAGCAATACAGAAGCGTTGTAATGCAATTGTACTGAAAGCAACGCAAATCGAAAACGAGTAAAAAAATCTATTGCTGTATCGATAGTGTGAAGTAATATCAGACTGAAATAGATGGGAAAAAAAGGCAAAACATGTTTTGTTGTACTGCCACATTCAACAAAAAATATCACACAGATGTATTTCAAAAAATCATCTGAAATTGATAAAGTGAGATAATACTTCAGCTAGCCAAGTAATCTTAGTTTCCGGAAGTAACCTAGCTATGCCATATGACATCCCGGGAATTCGTGATCAATAAGTATATGAATCAATAATAATTGAAACTAATCAATTAATGCAGAATTCTTCTATGTTTTTTTGTTTAGTACTTCAGCTGATTTTATAAAATTATAACTATATCGCTATAGTCTTCAAACTAGTCATTATTTACAGAAAAGCATTTGCAAAGCGTTAAAATTTCTGAGTAGTCATAATTTCTGATAGTGGTAGTGCAACGAATGATTCATCTCACCTTATTATTTGTATTCCAGCTTGCCAAATGTTACTTTGATAGATGTCCAGAAACCTTGTTCTACGATATCTCGAATATATTTGTTCACGATCGCTCTGTATAATCTCTTCACGTAAAAGGATTTAATTTTAAAGAAATAAAAAGTTTTCGAAGCAAATTTAACAATTTTTATAAATGAAATGATCAGTTCTGATGAAGATTTTGAATGCATTAACAGATGATAATGATTAAATGCGCAGATGATAATGATTAAATGCGCCCTCATTCAATTACTCACATTTATCAATCATCGTTATCATCACCGTTATTATATTATTATCGTTTTTCTTTTTATCACTATTATTTGCATACATCTATATTACAAAGCATACTATTCATTATATAAAATTTGAACTATTATCACTCTAACAATATTAAAAAATTCAACGTTAAGCAATAAAATATGAAAATTAATTGATAAACAGTTAATTTAATCATTTCAAATATTTTAATGAAATTAAAATACTGCATAAAAAATGCCAAAAAAAATCTAGAAAAAGATTGATGATGGATTATTTCAAACTTTTTAAGCAATTATTCAGGATTGAAAAATATTAACTAATTAATCAATTATTAATTAGTAATTAATTAATTAACTTGAAGGCATGAGAAAACTTTCCGTCAAATGTGCAGGAAAATTCAATCTTTTATCATTGCATCACATTCTGTAATTTGGCAGCAATTTTGTGAGAAAATGGTTTAGTTTTTTGATTAATTTACTAGCAAAGGAGATACATGTCAAAGGTCATATTATCATGTAATACACAATGGGAACGAGGCAAGTCTAAGACTGTGTAGATTCACAATTTACATTCCGTTCATAGTAAGCGTTTTCAAGAAAGGCATGAAAGCAAAATAAATGCTAAAAGGATTTATGAAGCAACTGAATATTTTTTGAACGAAAAAATTTGTTCTTCCAAATTTGATCAAGTATTTTACAATTGAAAATGCTATAAAATTAGTATAGCTACACGCCAAATTAAACTCAAAATATTTATTTCTATTAATTGGCGTACGAAAAAAAGTTTTATTCTAATATTTTATGCGTGTCACCAAATAAGTGTCATTGCATACATTCACAAATAGTTGATGTCCTTGGCAATGATATCAGAAGAATTCTTGGATGCAATTTAGTGTAAACTCAGTACGATATTTGTATATAAAATCAATCAGTGATAATATAATAAATTATATTTTTGTAAGGTTCGATCATTTAATATTTTTTTAATAATACGGATAATAAGTTTACCATCTATCAATCTTTAATGCATATATTGCAATATCAAAAAGTTAGCAATGATTACAAATATTAAAATTATTTTCGAGTAAAATTACCATACAGCTTTCTACACGTGAACGTGTTAATAAAATTGTTTATGAACGAGAACGGAGGGAAAAATTTAAAAAGACCAAATGACTTACCGCAAGCCAAGAATTAGGTAAAGGTGAAGATAGCATACAGTGAATAGGATCTCCATTGAATACTTTCCATGCTGTGATTATACTTAGAGTGATAAGTAAGTTTACAGTAATGCAACTATGTAGACGATCAGTGTAATCTTCATTAGGGCTCGTGGCAAAGGTTTTCAAAGATTTTAACAGTGCTTCCACTGACATTGAATATTTGTCTTATCACTGAAAAATTAATTTTGTTTTACAAAAAATCAAGTACACATTTACTTTAAAAAGTACTAAACTTAAAATTGTATTTAGGACTAAGTCAAATAATAGCGGGAATATTAATTTGAAATTAAATATACTCATTGAAGTTAATTAGTTCACTGCCATTTATTTATAAAAAATAAATTCTTGGCATCACCAGCAAATATTACAGTGATAAGAATACAAAAGATGATACAAATTATCAGAATCAGACTTTCTGCGTTATATTTCACGAAAGATGATTGGAATATTCTGGAAAAAATAAAAGTAGTGAAGTAATTTCAGATTTTTTTCAGAGTTTAACTTTTGCTGTTGCACGTTATTACCAAAATATTGTGGGATAATACGAACAGATTCCCACCTATAATATTAAAACTAATGATAGTATTGATAATAATAATTATTATTATTACTATAGATCAGAATCTGCTTGGAATAGGTGATATTGCCACAAGAGATATGGTGATTACAATTTTAAATGAATATTAAATAATAGTGATCCACTTTTGACCTTTATACAAGATCGTCGTCATCTTTGATTATGATTTTTAATAAATGCATGATATCTTTGAAGAGCGGTTCAATTATGCGCAATACTTATTTTAGATATAGCCATCATAAAACATGAAATCTTCCTCTCTCAAACTGCCAACACGTACGTGATGGACAAGGACACTCCCACAAAAAAAATGACCTCTCCCTCATGGATTACACTTCAGTTTGAAAGTTATTTTCAGACCTTGCCTGTCTAATACATTCTTCCATCAAGTATTATATCAAGCCTTTTCACCATTTGTTACATCTTTCAACAAATCCTTGCACCATCTCAATATATAAGGGAGAAATCCACGACTTTAAATATAGTGTTCTCCCTTACATATTGCACAAGTTAAGTCGGGTCACGTAAAACTTCTCTGCAAACACTTTACATAATTTATTCCCATTATTCAAAGAACTGAGACTTTTTCACAGAGTAAAATCTGTTTATTTCCATATCACATAATATATTTTCATTACATTTACGTTACTTCACTGACTGTACATAATAGCTTTAACAGAATGTTAAAATACTAAAAAATAAACAATGATATGCAAGTACTGAACAGCGAACGAAACCAAACAAATGTAGAAAAATAATTTTAGATTCCTAAAGTACTTTAGCAAAGTCATATATTATCCAAATTTTTAAGCAAAGACACCAACCAGTCAGTTACTATAACCATTACTACCAAGCAGGCACTGTGTTAAAACTAAATTACCCCTACTTCGCACACTATTATTAAGACAGTAGCATACTGAAGGAAATAAAAAGAAGATATTAAGCAAAAAGACCATAACTGTATCAGCTAAAAAATGTTAGCAACCAAAGTAATCCCAAGAAATATAGTAACAAGTGTTCAAAGCAAGTCTCAATTCTGAAATAAAAGAACTGCTTTACATCACAGAGTTACCTTTGTATCACAGAGTTATTAATTGACATAAAATGAAAGCACATATTTTTTGATTCGTCTCCTCTTTAATTTTCTTTAGAGTTGAGATTTGAAAGCTAAAAGCTTCAAAACGGTCCATGATTTTTGCTTATTAAACATAGGCGAACCAAGAAATATGATTTAAAATATTCTACAGAATCTGAACTATAATTTTCCTATCTAGAACGTGAAAAAGATTGCAGAAACCAGGAACTGCTAGTGAAATAGCTGAAAACTTAAAGTCATCAAAACCATTATAGTTGAATATTAACAATGTAAAACTGAAATAAAATGAAATCTCAAAAACTGATGAGAAAGCGTACGAGACCCTTCAAAATCGTTTTCAGAAATAAATGAGTAGAAAAGTTAAAAATTTTCGTCTTCTGAATGGTTACTTGAAGAACAAAGGATTCCATAAAGAAGAAAAAATTCTCAGATCTGCATTTTGTGTCATGCAAAAGAGAACCGACTCACTGTTTTCTCTCAAAGAGAAAGTGAAATTATCATAAAACGTCCCAAAAGGTACCACATGTTGATAAGTGAGCAACGATTTTTGACGACTTTGGATAGATTTTAACAAAAGATTATGAATTATGAGTTTTAGTTGAAAACTGACTAAGTACAAAATAAATTTACACTGTTTTATGCATAATAATTGTACACAGTTTTTTGAATAAGATGAATTGGAAAGAATAAATGATGCGCTTGAAGTGAATGGTTATATGAGACCAAAAATTCCGTTCAAGTTATTATTCAATTGCATAGAAGAAATACATTCAAGATTCTAATGTTGGGTATATAGGGTCTTCTGCACGCTTTGATGGAGGAATTAGATGTTTTGGTAATTCCGCTGGCAATTCATGTCCTAAATGAGAACACTATTCAAACACAAAAAATTAAAATGTTCGACATTGATCATATCCGTATTTTTGACTTAATTAAAAAAGACACTACAAGTAGACATTATATCCATCACAAGAAAAATATGCATAAAGTTGTTATACCTTCAAGTTTCAAATTTATTAAATAATTTGCAAGAGCAAATTCATCACTATCCAGCATTCCATCTTTATCCACATCTGATAAATTCCATATTTTACTTAACACAGAATTCGGTAATTTCGATTTAACCATATGCTCTTTTGCTATTCGACCTTGAAAAAAGTTCGAATTTGCGTAATTTACACATGACGTGAGATTAGAATTTATCATGTAAACAAATGAAGCTAGCTAATGTGGAATTAAAAAAATCACCAGTTATTTTGCCATCTATAGGATCTAACCCACTGAATATTTCATCAGCTTTACATCTTTCACGAGTCACCACCCAACCAGATTCGTTGGCACCCTTGTCAAAACCTTCGCCTTTACCGAAACCAAATGGAGTTTCCGACTCGGCGACTTGATCAAAAGCACCACCATGAACCTAAACAAAAAAGAAGAAAAATCTGTTCAAAAAACATGCTTTTGTTCGAATATGATCAAAAATCAGTAGATATTTCAAATCCTCTAGCAAAAAAAAAAGATCAATTCCGCATTCAGGAGTTTTTGATAATTTCTAAAACAACTATTCCATGAAAAACATGAAGCAATAACAATAACTAACTTCTGTTTGATATGAATAAGGTAAACCATTTGAAATTGGGACATTTTCTTCTTTGGGAATCTGAGCCATTAACCGAGCTACAAATTTTTTGCATTCAAAAAGATTAAAAATTTAACTGGAAGACAAAAGCTTATTTATTCAACAAAAGACTGCAAGAAAGATTATGCTTAGTAACAAACTAGAACTTTGTAAAATAAAAAGCGGGGTTTTAGATTAGAAATATTTTCGCATAAAATCACAAACCAATATCAGATGCCAACATTCCATCAACAACATCTAATAATTTAGGTTTTATAGCATTGAACTTCGTAAAATCATAATCTGGCAAACGTTCACGCATCTTGTTAATATCAGGAAAATCTCCAGCAGACATATTATGTTCACGCTAAAAAATTAAAAATGTCACACTAATTTACTAAATGAAGTTGCAGAAAATTACAACTTTTAAGAAGAACGCCAAATTAAAATACGAATTCGGCAATAGATCAAAAATTTGATCGCATAAAACTTATCAAAACAAGGCATACCTGAAGTTGTTCAAATATTTTATCAAGATTTTGTATAAGTTCCTTCTTTTTCTTTTCCTTACCAATCATTGAAGGCATTTGTTTCCGTAATTCTGCAATAATATATGCATGTACCTGAAAATATACTGATAAGCAGCACGACAGAAATATCTGAACTGATGCAAAAAAATTTCAGATGAATAAAAGTCCATCACTTTTACTAATTTATTTTTAACTTTAATTTCTTATCACGTTTAAACTTATTTACAATGAACTCAAAAATAAATTTAAAATTAGCAGATATATTAGTGCCAGAAAAGGCAAGAAATATGATACCTTAGCAAGCCTAGCTCTTTTGATCAAATCATTGAGTTTCCTCAAAGCTGCATTCCTAGGCAACGCTTGCAAATCAGCAAACAAATCATGTTGTTCATCTTGAAAAAGTCTCCGATTTATGTCGTAATGCAGTGGATGATCCCAAAATGTACCAATATATACTCTTGATACTTCTGGAGTTTTGAAAACCTGAAAAACGTTTATTCAACTTTTTCCTAGGAACTATTTACAGTTTGCAATGGTAAATAATTAATGTCATAATTTTCAAAAAAAGATTGTAAGCAGCTGAGAAAAATGAACTTTTCCTAAAGACCACATTAGCGCTCCATAAACACGCATTAACTGCTGGTGATCAACCATATCTGACTTATTCAAGACAATTCTGATTTTGTCTTCATTCCCTGAAATAACTTAGAATTCTGAAGTAGAATATTCTAATTTAGTACAATTTTCTATCCACAGCTTTTTGTTGCCTCGATATTATCGAATTTTCATCTAACAAGTGCTGAAATTACAAGCTTTATAGTCATACCTGAGAGCGCTTCAATACAGCGTTTAAATTCATCTGAAATATCCAACTTATGAGCATCGAACAACAAAATAATGCGATCAACACGCTCTGCAAACCATTCTAGAACACCAGTAAAATCGTATCCACGATCAATCCTATAGAATAAATGCTATTTTTATTGACTTCATTAGCATTTTAATCATTCAAACAATACGATAGTTCTCATATCTAACATAGACAAATAAAAAAGTGCTTAAAATTATAGCAGTAAAATAAGCAAAACAATTTTTTGAAGTAAAAAAGTGAAAAACAAAAATTAATTTAAAATTCTAGTTGCATTTCATGCAATATCAGTAGATACCGTTAAAACTATACACACAAATAAGTGATCAGAAGTTAACTCCCGATTAATATTTTTTCAAACAGCTATTTTTATATAAATTATTTCAAAAAAAGTACGGTCAAAAATTACCAAAAATATCACAAACATCATTAAACAAAAAATTCTCCAAATATTCGAAATATAAGAAAGAAATAGATGTTAATATACCTTTGTTTCTCACCACTTAATATTCCAGGTGTGTCTACAACTGTAACACTTTTCAATACTTCATTGTTCAATGTTGAACACTGGAATCGGTTTAAGAATGCATTTCCAAACCTAAAATGATATGCTGAACACTGGAATCTATTTAAGAATGCATTTCATATTCTAAAATGGAACTACTTAATAAATTTTATACACAAACTACTAAATATTTCGTCATTACAGTACACAAACTGCTCCAAAACCTTAATCAGTTACGTATTTTTATCGAATTTAGCAATGCCAAAAATACAAACTTGCTTAACGCTCTGAATTGCTTCTTAGCATCGACAACAAGCGCATTTCCAGGAATCGAGCCCACATCTTCACCCCACATGACAGCAATAAAACGATCAGTAGTTGGTTCTGGTCCTATTCTAATGCCCGGAAAATCTTCCTCCAATAAATAGCGAATAAACGTAGTTTTTCCTGTTGAGTATTGCCCTACCAACAGGATCATAGGTTTCGCTTCGAAATCGGGATCATCTGCCAGAAGGAAAATAATATCAAATTTAGAGTCAAATTTATCAGAATTAACATAAGTATATTATTAAGCAGTAAGAAATCGAAAGCTAGCTAAAAATATTTCAAATACAAAACCTTATTTTCTTGATTAGTTTTGCTTTTTTTCTTCATTTTTTGCTTTTATGATAAATACTTTTTCATATCTATAAGAAATGACTACTTGATAAACCAACATAAATGGAATAATTACGTGTAAAGCAATTATATTTTCTTCCCCAAAAGTAGGGGCGGACCGAATATTAAAACAAATGATAAGCAAGACTTAATGAAGAATCGACTTACCTAAAGCTGGAGAATGAAATTCATGGAACTTATAGTATTCTTCCAGTGGTAACAATTTTTGCTTGTAAATCTTCCGTAATCCATCACTGACTGTTTCAAGAACCTGTTTGAGATGTTTATTAAATCTAGGTCTTTTGGTACCATTATTATTAGTAGTAGTATTAGTAGCAGCAGTAGAAATATCAGCAGCAGATGCACTAAAGGCTGGCATTTAAATGATACAAAGAGAAGAGTACACCAAACTTTCTCAAACCATTCACGATGAACAGTTTTACTGCATTTACACACTGCAAAAGGAGGAGAAACGGATTTAATCCGGTAATCCAAAATGTATTGTATATTACTCTATGTCTCTCTTCAGTTTTTTGTATGTCTTTTTACTGTATTCTCCACTACTGCGATTTCTAAAACAAAAACAAATAAAGACATTTTTCGCTACTCTCATTTCAGGGGAATGAATTTTTGCATCTGTGTACGAGAATTTCAATCGAACAATACTGCTGCAGGGAAGAATAAAAAACGTTACTGACACGAATCTGTAACTGTGATCTCCTAATTTCCTATTACACAGTATACCTCACTTTTTTTCATCATTCTGCATAATTATTCTTACATAATGGAAGTGAAACTTTTTTTATTACCACTATTTTGCATAATAATCAGAAGCATTCTTCTCATCATTAAAAAACTCTTGGCATCTAATCACCAATAAATGCTAGCACTATTAACTTTCAGACAAAAAACCAGTGAAGGACAGTTGAATGCAAAAGAAAAAATGGTAACAGCGAATCTACCAATCAAATTAATGTACAATTTTTTCAAACAGACCAAAAATAGGGCAAAACCACAAAGCTGTAAGTTTTCAATAACTGTTTACAAAGTACTATATGCGTACTTGAAAATATCAATTTATATGCTGATAATTTTAATTTAATAAGCATGCATCATGCAAGCAATGGAAAAACAAACTTCTTCACTAAAATCCAAATCGAAAACAGATGTGAAAAATTTGCATAAAAGAGTTCACGAATTTATTAAATTTTTTATATTCACAAGTAAGCTCGCGAAATTTGAATGATGAAAGGTAATTGCACAAATCCCATTCAAATAACATAATTATCATCATTAATCACCGGTTCATAATTTATGAAAGATGACTCTACTATTGCTGCTACTAATACAGTAATAATGACCTAAAAATTCTCTAACAGCAAATTTTTTATTTTTCTGTTGTTATCAAAAAACTGCAAGTAGTTTTTTTTTTGCAGTTCTATGACTACCTAAAAAAGACACTGAATAATGCTGCTAACCTCTTGATGTTTTTTCTTAGAAGAATCACCACCAAGCCAAGAAAACATTTTCCGTGGTCGGACTCGACCTGCTATCACACTACCTGCAAAGTGTTGACAATTTAATCATTAATATATTTTATTACTCACACCAACCACATCAATTAACAATTATTAATTACAGAACAAATTTCTTAATAAAAGAACAAGCTATAGTCATCGATTACATATGAGTCTTTCCTTTACTGATATACACACAACCATTAAGAAAATTTTCTACACTGACAGATGAATCATCTATTTAACGAATACTTATTAAACGATGATGATAATTGCAGTGATATTTGGAAGTGAAATAAATGATTACTTAAATAACAATAGATGGTACTGCATATAAAATGAATGGGTAGTATTATTTGACTATAGAATTATAAGACATATCAGTATTTAGCATAATATATGATATAATGTCTAATCAAACTACTGCATGACACATGAAAATGAATCTATGCATTTTGATAACAGTTTTTATCAGACTATAAAATATCACTGTATAATTCTCCTCACTAATTGATTGTTACTGTAGGAGATAACTGCACACGATGAACACTACTTTGAGATTTACAACAGATCGCTTGTATTTTGAATTCGCAGTAAATTTGAGAACTATTTGAAATTAATGAACATTGAGAAAAATAAAAAATAATAAGAGGAATAAGGATAGTACATGATAACTACCGAAACCGTAAACTACGTAAATATCGTGATTCTCATTATGACTGAAAATTTTAATTGAACGATTATGAAGAGAAAAATGATTTTATTTGTCACACAGAGAGACTGAAGAGCAAACCAAAACCTGACATTGTAACACAACTTTCCTTCTTCATTCTGCTGGAAAATGAAAAAAGTAGATGGATAAGTAAGTAGTTGTGGTAGTATTTCAATTTGTTTATTCAACTGTTTCAGTAAACGCTTTGGAATTTGCAATATAATTGATTAGAAAAGTGTTTGATATCTGAGAAAGTTTCTGAACAGATAAGAAATGAAATACAACGTTGATGGAAGTGGAAAATGCTTTCATTACTGCTTGTGTTTTGTGTCAAATTTGCATTTGCACAGATAAACATTCAAGTTTAATTTTAAATTCATATGTTTACAGTATTAGACTGTGTTTTAATGAGGTAGATTGAAAAAGATTGAGCTAGACTAGTGTGAAGTGAGCATATTTGATATTAACTTAGCACTCTGTACTGTCAGAATGATGAAGACTGTTGGACAAAGATTGAAATAAAATGTGGGAGAGAATAGCAAGTAATGTAAGCAAAGAATGAAAGCAGTACAAAGCAGTTTCTTCTCCCATTCTGAATTTCTATGCATAAAAATGGTAAGACAGAATTCGCAGTTCACAAGTTTCACTTATTGCTTGAGATAAGTCTGAAACCTCACATTTAATCAATAAAAATCAGTAATAATTTGTTGCATTTAATTATTCATTAGTAATTAGTTGACTTATAAAAGTATTGAAGTGTTTAATTAATTATTTGAACTTTAATCTCATTCAACCAATATGTTTACGCCAATCTTTGATGGCCACGTGTACGAAAAACGTGATCCATTTCTCAGCTAGATAGAATGTCGTGCTACATATTACACTTTTATACAAAATGATTTATTGTGTAAATAATCGCATAATTGTTGGAACTGCATTGTTAATACTGATCAGTTTATTGATATTTTATTTGCTTTATCGATAATTGTTATCATCGTTTATTGTTATTTTCATATCATTATTCTCTTAATATATAGAATTATCATCTATCACATTATTAGTATAGTGCTGTTACTGCATTGTCATCATGCAAACTGCATATGTGCTTCAAATAATTGTTTATCAAACGCAAACATCTAAATAATTCATTGTAAACATTTTAAAATGCGAGTAACAATTACAAATTCGTTGTGAATGAAGAAGAATTGTTGAAACGATACAGAAATCAGCAAAAAGCAAACTTTGACTTTGAATTAATCTTGAAAATAAATAGCAAACGTTTGCTGCTTTTCGTTAATTTTCTTGATTACTTCAACTTTATATTTACGAGTAACTGAAATAAAATTAAGCGATATCTATTTTTTTGTCGTTAAATTTTTGCTTTTGATCAGCTTTTTTGACTGAAGAGAAAGAAAAATTCAGAGGAAATTGTCGCACTACGTGTAGAATTTAGTTAAGTTGATGTTTGAGAAAAATATTCCGTAAAATAATAAAACAGTTAGAAAAGCTTTCCAGAACACTACTGCAACAGAAATAGACAATTTTGACGTGTATTTAAACATACATCATATCTGAATACAATTCGGCTGTTATCAATAATAGATAATTTGTTTTTAGTAACGATTGTGAGAAGTGACCATATTAGTACTGTCGCAATAAAAGCAGAAGTTTTTTAAATTTAGATAATTTATTGATAATTTAAAATCGTTATAAAGCTAGCTCAGTCATTAAAATAAAATGATAAATAGTGTGAAAAATTCAAAACGAATAAATGACCACAATACGCTTACATTTTTACATCTGTGCAAATTTAGTTTTTATGGATAAATTACAAAAATGGCATTTTATGGAGAGGAATGTTTGACAGAACAAGTTTGCATTGAAAAGATAAAATAATGAATGAAATGTGCAAACGATACTTTCTTAAACTTTAGAAAATTTCCATTGCTGACAGAACAATTCAGAGTTTTTTCTACGAATTCAAAGTTTTACTTGTGATTTCTTTGCTTTTTTTTCTCTTTTTTAAGCAAAAATATAAAAATTTGGAGGGATATTTCGTTTGCTCAATTGGGGTTCTTGGCCAAAAGTTCATGGCAGGCAAACGAAAATCTTTGCATTCTATTTAAAATAATTGTAATCCTTTGCTTATTAAACTGATCAATAATTAATTATTTTAATAAATTTTGCAAAATTAAACAAAAATAAACTTTTTGAAAAGTGATTATTTCATGCAAAGATTGTATGAAGCATTTCTAATGACATGCAAAATTTGCTTGAAAGCTTTAAAATAATTTCAAAACCAGGACAAGTTTTAGATAATTGAGATAGGGTTGTATTCTCGTTTATGACTTATAACCTACTTTACACCGTGAAAAAAACGAGTTCTTATGTAGCAAGAAATTTGTTATAGAATAAGAAAAGTTGTAAAATTCATTATGAATATGAATACGTAGAAGGAGCCGTGTATCGCTGCTAGAAAAGAGTACAAGAAGCAGGAAAGAGAGCCTTCAACCAGTTCTCGAACTTTGATTAATACTGTGGCAATTGTATTGTCCATCACAGACAATTCTGATGCATTACTAATGTAAACAGCTTTATATTTATTTTAAGAAATCTATCATCATATTGCTTTATAGTTGTATCAACGTTTGAAGTTATTTTTTGACAGGGCAAGTATACATTTTCGTAAAGAATCTAAAAAACTTACGTAAAATTCAATTTTATGCGATGTTTTAAAGTTAATTATTCATTTTTTACATATTAATACATCAATTTCATATTTTCAAGAATTGATCATATCAAGAGGTGTGATTAGAATAAACTATCAAAAGATAGTTTATTCTAATCCACTTTCTTGAGCTTAATGACTTAATAATATACGATCTGAGCTGTATAAAATACCAAGTTCTGCATATGAGAGCAATCAATTATACGCAAATTTCTGGAAATTAATCATTTACTCATGTATAAATCCTTGAAAATCTGTGATTTCTTACTTATTATTCGAAAAATTATCATTAAAGGAAACAATTTGAAAAAAAGTGTAAATATTTGTAGGTAAGAAAAAATGAATCAAAAGTAATCAATAAGACCAGTCTAATCAATAGATCAGTGTTTTAAAAAATTGATTTATATCATGCGAAAAGTAAGTCACAAGTAAAAAATTCGATCGATTGCATTGATTACTAAACAAATCAATAAAAATGATCAGATAGGATAGAAGTCGAGAAGGGAGGAAGGCATTCTTGAGAAGTAGTGAGCAAGCATTATACAAATGACAATACAAATGAATGAATGAATCAGCGCGAGAATGAATAAAAAGAGTAAACGTTTACAAGAAATTGTGATTTGAGTAGCAAAAAAAATAAAATAAAATGGGTGGTTACATTTGTATAAAAAATTAGAATGACTTTTTTTTTTTGAATAAAAAATTATTAAAAAAATGTACACATTGCATAAATAGTAAAATTAGCGATTGAAAAAAATCAATAAGTAAAGTAATTATTATTTGAACCAAATATTAGATTGAATAACTGGAAACAGAGAAAATGTTTGAAAGAATTTTGGAATTTTCGAGTGAACAAAAATTATGAAAAATAATTTTATAGTTTTATGATAATTGTAATTAATACTAAACAAGTTGCATCTCTCACTTTAATTCTATCAATTATTACTGAGTATTTATAGATTGAAATAATTTTTAAAGTCAAATGCTTTCTAAAAAACTTGAATTTTACAAATTTTATAAATTGATTATTTTTATAATAAAATAATGCTTGAAAAAAAAATGCTACTAAATTACTTTTAATAAATAATTGACCTTTGAAAAAGTTGTTATCAGTAACAGCAACAGTAGCTCGAATACAACAAGTCTTGTAGAAATAACTATAGCAAGCCAGAATTGGTTAAATTATGAGAGTAGTTGTGTTGAGTAAAGTAGTAGTAGTACGTGGCAGATTTTTACTTTCATTTGAGAGTAAAACTTGAGAGGTTAGTTTAAGACCAATGATTATTGAGATAGAAGGGATTTGGGTCAGAGTAAGAGATTTGCGACTGAGAGAGAAATGAGCGCTTAGTTTGATATTCAGTTGAGGAAATTATACTCAATATTGAGGGTAATTCTGAATCATGAGAGACATAACTCAAAAA
>UYYF01004899.1:0-13697 GCA_900618365.1 Thelazia callipaeda
AATGGACAGATAGATGAATGGAGGGTTAGATGGATAGATGGATAGATGAATGGAGGGTTAGATGGATAGATGGATAGATGAATGGAGGGTTAGATGGGACGGTTTCAGTGCTGTGAACAAGAGGCGGTAACTATTCTTCGTAGGCAGCATTGAAAATATAAGAGTTTCATATTTTGTACTATCGTCAAATATGTTTTGCTTTGCTTTGCTGTGATGTGCTGTACTGTGTTGCCAGAAGCATTCATCAAGCAGTCATTCGACTACTTTTTTTCATTTTTTCATTTTTTCACACATAAAATTTCTTCACTTTTCGTGTTTAACAACAACACTTTGCGCTCTTTTTTGTGCATTTTTATTCCTTTTGTCATTTAAAATTTGCATAATTATTAATGCAAAAATAAGCAATATGCAGTGTAATAAATGGAATTAAGCTTTCATATTGCAATATGCAATGCGCAATATGAAAGCTTAAATCATTCACTCTCAATAACAATTTGACCACTTATTGACCATTCATTATTAATTATTTAAGAGAAAATTAAAGCTACCAGTAAATATTCGTATTACTTCTGTCACAATTCCACCAGCACAACTGAATCAATTTTAAAGTTTTCTAAAAATGAAAAATTTCGTTTATTTTCAGAGATGCGTAGATGATGATAGTAGTTGAGTAAGCATTGTATTTTAGTTTTATTTAAACACTCTCACTTTCGATTTCTTCTTCCAATAATTTGTAAATAAAAGTATTAACCTTTGACATACTGCTAATTTAAGCTATGAGATTAGAAAATATTCTGACGACATAGTAATTTTGATTAATTATGCCAGGAGCTAAATGATTGCTTGTGATATTTACTCTCTCCAATATGTGAGATTAAATAATATACACAATTAGTCTTTAGTGTTTAATTTAATTTCACAAATAAGATAGTATCGATACTACAAGTTACAGTAGTTTTGATAAAATCTCATACGTTTATGTTTTTACTGTAAATAAAAAAGTGATTTGATTTACAGTAATTGATTTGAAATAATTGAAGTTATTAAATCATTGTAATTAGTAAAGGTAGCGAGATGAGCGTGAAGGTATTTGTGGGCATCGCCACGGCAGGCAGTGTCTTCGTGATAATTATGTCGCTGGTTGCTGCTTGCATGATTTACAACGATATCAATCATTTATATGACGATGTTATGGATGAAATGAGTGACTTCAAGGTATATCTTTAAAATTTCTTTTTAATTTTATAAAGCTTTTACAAACTGCAAAAAAGAGACAACAGCTAATTGAAGCTTAATAATATCTCTTATAGCATATTAATTAAAACTGAATTAAATTTTTCAAGAAAAGTTGAACACATAAATGCATTTTACACCTTTGGAAAAAAACCTTGCAAAACAACCTTTTCTCCATTGTATTATAAAAAGTACTTTGCATAATTTTTTGATTATTATATCCATTGAATGAGTTTTTGAATGATAAAAGTAGTAGAAGCAATACAGAATGAACTGATAAAATCATTTATAAAAGAACAGATAGCAAAGAATCAAAGAAAGACATCTATCTATCTGTGCAATAAAACGAAAATTTAAACTTTTTTCACATCAAATTTTGCGATCTTATTGAAAAAAATTGATATGTAAGAAAGATTTTCTAATTTTTACTCGCAAAAAGACTAAAACTCAAATGGCAATATTTTTTGGGAGAGATTTTTGAAAAGAATTAAATTTATCAGAAGGAAAGGCACATTTCTGTCCTTTCTCTCCACAAACATTTTTTGCCTGTCCTTCTCTGCGCGGATGATAAATTCTGATGCAGAACCAGTACAGTGTCAGAACGAGTTTGACTCAACTCGGAAATGCATTGGCATTTCTTTGCTCACATTTGTCCTCCTCAATTACCGTTTAGATAGTATTACAAGATGACACTTCATGAAAAGTATTCAAAATACTAATATTTTTTATCATAAACTACTTATCATTAGCACTGCACTGAATACATATCCAATTAAAGCATATATAATTGCTATTTCAGTCATTTACTTTTACTTTTACAGTACTAAATTATATTCAATTAGTTATTGTAACATACTTACTATTAATATACAGTATTTTCACATATTAGTTAAGCATTTTTAGTACAGAAAAGCAAATTTAAGATAGCAATTAAATCTAAAAAGGAAATGGGAAATTTCCTTTATTAGTAATAAGTGAATGAAAAAACATTCATCTAGAGAGTGCTATTTGAATATTAACTAAATATAAATAAGTATTAATTAAATAGTTGAAATTAAAAAGATAAAAAGGTTTTTAGTCAGATTATCTAGGAGAAATAAATATTAGAAATGTATAAAAAATAGATATATGAAAGTTAGCTACAAAACAGAAAAGCAGTCTATAGCAATTGAATTACTTTTAGAACTTTAAAAACTGTAGTTTAGCTAGATTTTCGCTGTTTCATTCACTACAACAGTTATAATAAAGTCCAGCTTGAATTTTTAATTTGCTGCAAGATAAAAATTAATATCTCTTTTCCATTTAGCACACTAACTGAAATGAAAGATAAAATATTTGGAAGTATTTAGAAAGATTAGTACTCGATAACACAAGTAAGGGATTAAAGTAAAGGTTTGAATTTCTTATTGTTATCTTCAGCAAAATGGATTTCAGAATAACTTTATTTTAAAAAATGACCAGTTACTAAATTTTTAATAACTGTGTACACTTACTTAAATATTATATAAGTGAAGCCAATAAATACCGCCACGTAATGCTAACATTTTTTGCTCCAGAGAGTATGAATGTTTCGTTTGATGGAAATTAACATGACAAGAATTTGACTTACACTTTACTATCTATAATACTCTGCTCTAGTTTAATTCTTGCTTTCTTGCTTTTATCTGCTATGAAAGATTGTGATACGGTTAAAAATATTTGAGACAGTAGCAGATGACACGTGGCAGAGGATATTGTTGCTGCACATGCATCCTTCGGGTAACAGCGAAGGGTCTACATTTTCTAGTCTATTTGCAAGGTTCAAACGACAATCTCGATTCCCTGAACGATGCAGTATGTTTTTTTAAAATAAAGTTTTACATAATTGGCAAAAATTGGCTTAAGTTTGAATAGTGAATGAGATTAATTATAGACTGTGGACCAAGCGCAGAAAATTGTCCTCCAGGACCACCAGGCCCACGTGGAGACAAAGGTATTGCTGGAGATGAAGGAATACCAGGAAGAGACGGACCACCAGGTCTACCTGCTCTTGTAATAATAACAACACCCGCACCACGGGAATGCATTGATTGTCCACCAGGGCGACCCGGACCTGAAGGACCACGAGGTGAACCAGGAGAAATTGGACCACCCGGAAAAATCGGCCGTGAAGGAAGACCAGGATCACGAGGACGAGGAGGACCGCGTGGAGCACCCGGTGAACCTGGTGAGCCAGGAACAGATGGAATCCAAGGCCGACAAGGACGACCAGGAAAAGATGGCAAACGAGGTACTGGACCTCAAGGGCCTAAGGGACGTATTGGACCTAAAGGAGCACCTGGACCCCAAGGTGAAACTGGACAACGCGGTGCTGATGGAGAAGTGGGTGAACAGGGACCAGCAGGTAAAAATGGCCGGGATGGAAGAGCTGGCAAAGATGGTAGACCTGGACAGGTTAGTTTGTCATTGAATCTTATAAGATTCTATCATAGCTTCCGTATTTTTCATTAATTTACATTGAAAATACAATATTTACTACCAATAACTAGTCAATAAATCACTGTTTGCATTCAAAATGCTTTATTGTTTGAAAAATTTCAGCGAGGAAGCCCAGGTTTGCCAGGTCCAGATGCTCACTACTGTCCTTGTCCTGCTCGAACTTCCGTCTTTGTGGCATCTGTCAAGAAGGCCAAGCATTAAGCTTTCTCAGCTTAATACAATTTCATGCTTCATGAGCATTATCATCCTCACCATCATCCATACCATCAAGTACCATAAAACAACGCACCATCAATTGCACGTCACGCTCAGTGTAGTATAAGTGTTGGGTAGTTAAACCCTACTTTTTTTATTTGTTTACTTGTTTGTTTATATTTAATCATCTTCCACGTCACCGTCACTGAATGACAGCATCATCCGTTTTACGTGAACATGCAACGTACACGTCAGAAATAAACGTTTCATTGTTCATCTCTTGCATTTGCTTCGCAAACAACAAATTAACAAGTTGATGAATGGTTTTACAAAATTTCATTACTTCATATAATTAAACGGTAATCCATGCTTTGCAAGTAGACAAACCCAAAAGTTAACATTGTGCTCAATGGATTACACTTTATTTCTCGTACAGTAAGTGAAGAAGACATAATTGAAACTACCTCATATCACATTTTGCAGCATTTCGGATAAATTTCTGCCGTAGTTTTAAGCAAATAATTAATTATTAAATTTGCGAATTAGAATAAATTCTGCAAACTAACATTTTTATCCTAAAGATTCTCCTCAAATGCATTTATGGTACAGTAATTTGGAAAAATTCTTTAATTTCAAATTATGTAAACAAATTAATAGATTTTCTATACATTAAAAACGATTGCAACTGATTATGAATTGTTGGGTTTTTTGCATTTTTATTGTGTGTTTTTGACATTAAAAATGCATATTTCAATGCTATTTTTTATTATTAAAAATACGAAAGAACAAATACGCACGGAGCACATTTGTCAATTTGTCTAGCAAGCAAAAAATCAACAGAAGAAAAATATTAAAATTGAATTTAATTTTTTAATTCCATACCATTCAAGTTATCAGTTCCTGCTTTTCCTGTTCTCATGCAATTAGATAGTAGCGATTTTCATGCAATCATTCTTAAATCATTTATAATTTCATTAATGTTTTAATTTTTACTTCTTGCTAGTTCTTTTACTCAAAGTTACTTAAAATTTTGCAGCCATTGTTTCTCCTTTCTTCAGTCATTGTAGGCAAAGCGAATCAGCTATTTAGTTCTCTTCTGAAATGCCTTGTAGACTGAGTCTGTGAGATGGCTGAATCTGGACTGACCCGTCTATTTTGAATTAGCCATTGTAATTTTAATAACTTAAAAAGATTTCTTCGCAACGGTTTGACATAAAAAAGGAATAAAGTGGGATGTATACAAGGCTCCCAGTATAGTAATGCGGAAATAAATGTTCCATAAAAAGTTGTGTCGATTGAAATTAAAGAAAAAGTAATCACTACCAATAATGGAATAATCAAAAATATGAACGGCAAAACAGCCTGAAATTTAAAAAATTTAAAATAACATTTTTTTATTATTCAAAATTAAATTGAGTAAAATATTAAATCTTAGCATTAATTTAAATTAAATTCGGTAATTACCAAACTACAAGCATAATTTTCAAAAACTAGTTGATATTTTGTGTGCAAATAATTGTTAGACAAACCTGTAAAGCCATTAAGATCGTTAATCTCTTTTGCATTATATATGTTTCACTACTTGAAATATTCTCGTTTAAATATTGGAGAACATTTTTGGATATGTAGATTATCGCCAAGTACGATATAACAACAACACAAACTAATATTCCATGAAACAGATTTAAATAAAAGTAGTCCTGAAATTAATCAGTTAAAAAACAATAATTAAATTAATTGCTATTACAATTATAATTATTTGCACCTCAGATTCTATCCCTGCAATGACAAAATTGCCCATGATATTTGAAAAATTTCTTGATAACTCCATATGCGGAATCACAATCCATGTTATTCCAGTATCAGTTAGCAACAAAGCTGCGATTAAAAAGCCTACATGTCTTGGAGCAAATATATTGAGTAAACGGTGTTTTCTGAAAGGCACAGAAAATTAGTGATATTAATCAGATTAGCGTTAAGGATTAATATTCATAGCAGTATTAACAACAGTAATGTAATATTGCATGCTAATTTTTAAAATTTTTTAGCAATCAAATAACAAGTTCACAAATTTGACAAATTTTTTTCATAATCAAGCAATGAAGTATACGTTTATGGTAGTTTGCAACATATAACTTTTAATCTAAATTCACTAAACTACATATAGTAATAAGCGAATACTGAAATATATTTGCTACACGTTGGATTAACAGACTTTAGTTTAAACTTGAAATTTAAAAAAAATTTATTGCAACTAAGCGCATAATTACCTGCAAATAAGTGCATAATGATAAAAAAATTCAGCAGCTAATGATAATATATTCAAAACGAAGAAGAACATGCCAAGAGATAGAAATATTTTAATGAGACTGATTGGAAATGTAGTAATAAATCCGATTAATATCATTCTCATACCGTCTGTTTTTGCGACGATATTCTCAAAAATGATACACTTTTGGATAGAAAATATATTGAAATATTATTAACGAGTAATTAACTTTTTAAAAATCATAATCAACGTCAACTGATGAAAAATTAAGCTGTGACTTGTTTTTTTGATATAAAATTTGAAAGTGATTGCTAACTGTGCAAGTATTTATACAAAAGTACAGTAATAAGAGGCTTACAATCTGTAAGAGTGCATTAGTGCTAGCTAGACTAATTGTAAGTGTTCCACGCCAAGAAATAATAATGCGATGACAAAAAGTCAGTTCAGAAGATTTTGTTACGCTGCAACAATAAATTACCAGTGAACTACTAGACAGTGCAATAATTGTTGCAATCAAACTATTGATAACAAAAAAATCTACAAGCACTACTGATTCCAACATTGTTCGAATATGAATCTGAATGTTACCACTCTGAAATGATGTAAATTTAATAAGCAAAAAATGCAACCACAAAAAAGCATTACTTTAATGTATTTGGTACACTTATCATTGCAAATATAAAATTTTACTGAAAAATTATTTTGTTATCAAAATCAGCGATAAAAATTACTATAACTGCCATAATTGTAATTGAAAATTTTATTGCAAGTAGAAAAATTGATGGAAAATGGCATAGTGCTTAATTTAGCTAGTAAAATTATAATTTATTTGTAATTTATACACTTTTATTTTGTGAGATTTCTGATTTCAGTTAAGTATTTAGGCTGTACTACTATTTTTATCTGCAGTTTAATTTTAAATCAAATGTTAACAAAACGACATTTGTTGATGCGAGTGCTGTATATGAATGAATAAAAAATGAATGCATATGACGAATGAAATTTTAAAAGATTTGTATCAAAAATTGAAAAAATATAAAATACAGAAAAAACTGTAAAATGAGCAGAAAATTGAGTTATCTGAAAGGAGCAAAATATTATTACTAAAGGCAAGAGTTAAGTATCAGGCTAGTAAAAATATTATAATATTACATATATTACAATCATATTTTATAAAATTTTTTAATTATTTTATCTTTTTAAGCGCTATCGTTTTTTTCACTTTTTTATAAGCGCAATATTAATAATTTGCTTATTTTCAAATTTTTTCAATAAATGTTAAAATTCCACTTGTTTATGTTTACTTCGTTTAATAAAATATTATTTCAATAAAGTTTTTCAAACAAAATATTATTGTAATATTGAAGCAAAACCTTTTTTCAGTCTAACTGTACTTGAAAAAGTTATTTTTCAACTGTTAAAAAAATTATAAATAAAACTGTTTAGACTCAAGCCTGACTTTTTAAATCTTTAGACTGAAAAATGTTCATTTTTCAATTTTCTATGCAAAAGAGTTATGTAATTAAGTTAAAAACGGTTGCTATGTGTTAAATTGAATAAAAGCTAAAAATACTTTCAGTTTTTACCGTTGAAAAAGTGATTAACTGTTCAGATTCATAAATTTTCTGCAATTTAATTTTAAATCAAAAGTTAATAGAAAACTTTTATCCTAAAATTACAAATGCGAATTTCCACACTATCACATCACTTACTTTTTAATAACAGAAATATCTCAATAACATGTTTATCACTTATATCATTCAAATTCTATGCAAATAAGCATAATGAACATTAAGTTCCCAATAAGACTAAGCAATTCATTTAAGCATTAAAATTTAATTTTTAGAAAGTAATTAGCATTTCAAATTGTAAAAAGAATATCCAAATATATAATGAAAAATATGCTCAAAAGTGAAAAGTTCATAAAATATGACAATACTAAATGATTAAAGTATTTAAACAAAAATTATTTTATGTTATTAAGTACTGTAAATTAGTGAAACGAGACAGAATACAATAGAAGTAAGCAATACTTGGATAATATGTCAAAAACACAACCTATACAATATTATTTCAATAATTATCACATTTATTGTTATTATGCCGATTTTATCATTTAATTATTTTTTCCATATTTAAATTTTAGCAATTTGCATAAAAATGACTGCAATTTAAGTATTTCGATTTCATATCAGCACTAGTAATACACTAAAGTTAAATGCATTGCTTCAATTTTGTAGCGTAGTGATAATTTGCATATAATTTGCAATCTTTTTCTATTTGCTTAAATTAAATTGAGAGAAGTGACGACTGAAAAATTATTTGTAAATGTAAATCGACGTTTAAAAGCTAAGTATAAACGTAGTTATGAAAGTAAATATTGAGCAAGAAGCAGTTCATAATCAGACAAATTTCGAATAGTGCACAAGCGGAGTTAAAGAGTTTTAGTCAATCTTATCAAGAGAATTAGCCAATAAAATCACTATTCTAAATTTTATTATTATCATATTATTATTATTACTCATTTGTCATTCTTGTCAAGAAGATTGCAAAGGCTTTCAGAACCATTTTGGCCAAGTCAATAGCAGTCAAAAAATATTTCTGGCTTACTTGCTCCAATTTTTGATATTTAAATGCTAGTTACGTGCCTTTCTAGTTCAATAATTCATCATGCAAATATTCATCACGTTGGTATTCACGTACACTTTACTACTCTGTGTATTTACGCAACTTTCATCACGTAGCTGTCTACCAAATTGTCTCTGCATTGATAGTTCTATAGTGTGCTCGTAAGTAATTTTTTTCTAGCAACATTTATAACAAAATAATTTTATTATTTTAAGTAATTGTTTAAAATTTCATACCTTTTTGCAACCTAGTTTAATTTTGAAATCTTAAAACTTCATACACTACTTGCAAGTTAAACAATTTTGAATTTTGAATTACTTTGTATCTCAAAAACTTAAGGAAGTAAAGTAGGAATGAAACAAAAAAATCTTTGCCTAAAAACTTATTCTTCACATTTCATTGAATTTTTTGCATGAAATTCTATGAATTACTACAATTACCATCATCAAGAATTAAGTAAAATGTGCATAATTAAATTCTAGAAGCGATTAATTGTAGAAATAACAAAGTTCTTGCTTTCGTTCTATAAAATGCTAATTTTAAAGACTCACTTGCTAGCTACAAATTACACGGGTTTTGGAAGTAAGCAGTGACTTTTTCAGAATTAGCAACTTAAAGGCTATACTTTTTAATCAATTTGTATTTTCTGTGCTAAAAAGTATGAAATAGTTTAATTTCACACTAATTATTTACTAATTGATAACCTTATGTAAAAATCCGAAAAAAATATTTTCATAAGTATGTATTCTAAGCGAAAAACATTCAAGAAACTTTGAGTTCTACTCATCTCAAATACAGTTAACATTATAGCTAACTAATCATCATCACAAATATTATTTCTTCATACGTTTTATTGATTTTTAAATTCAGATCACGAAAAGTTTGGGAGGATAAAAGTTAAGAATTGTACAAAAATGAATTAATTTGCTTCTATACAAACTTTTACGATCAAACCACATCATAAAATTTGAAATTTTCTCATTATAAACAGCATTATCAGTAATATTAAATGACTTGATAAATTCATCGAATTTTTTATTTTTAGCAATTTTTTATTTTTCTGTGGCTAAATTATCATTAAAAATTTATTAAAAACAATAAAAACCAAATTTTTGTTGATTTTTTAAAATTATTCGAACTGTCAGCTCAAACAAGTTATAATGGTCGGATATATAAAATACTCAGGTAAAGTTTTGAAAGTTTACACAGTGCTTATATTAACAGTAAAATGATCAGTTATACTCAAACCTTATAATGTTAATTTGTAGTTGCGAAGACATTCTTGGAAAGATGACAGAAAAAAAAATTATACTAGCAAATTTTGAGCACATACAATTCACTGATTCACTGGTAATTCATTCTTGCGATACAGTAATAATACCAAGCAATACATTCAGTGGTACTGTAATTCAACAAATGATTAAGGTTTGATTAATTAAAAATAACAGTGCGATGGGCTTCGAAAAAATAAAAAGATTTCTAATTTTGAATTTCAAATTTGAAAAGATTCTTCATTCCAATTCGACTAAAAATAAATGAACATCTGATTGATTTGAAAAATAATTGACTTTGCATACAGTAATATGCTTGGACTGAGTTGTTTGCTGCACATTTTCGCATAAAACATCTGATTTTCTTTCGCTATGCATCATTTTAAGGATTGCATTGTTTTCAAATTAGAAAGTTTTTAAGCTAATGGCTGATAAATTGCAAATTTTTGGTATTTGAAAGTGCTTTAAAATGAAACTGAATAATTGATTATATTAATAAATAATTGATGAATTGAATATTAATAATTGACGATATTGCTAAATTGAGTTTTTTAATGGTATGATCAAGGTCAAAAGCTTGTGCAAATAATTCTAACTTTGTTTTAGATTATCAATGTAAATGATCTAAGAATATTTCCACGAGCTTTTCAAGGAATTGCAAAAGCTCCAGAGCAGATGCACCTTGAAGCGACTAATATATATAATATTCCTCGAGATGCTTTTACAAATTTGATTAATTTAAAGCATATTTGGTTCCGCAACGCTACCATACATGTCTTAGCTAGTGGAGCATTCCGAGGTGTCACTAATGTCAGCTATATTTATTTTCGAGATTCTGCTATTCATCACATTGAAACCAACGCTTTTGGTTAGTCAAGCTCAACCTTCAATAATATTAAGGTTTTTCCCAATACAAGAGTACTGTAGCAAATATGAAGATATTTATTACTTCTTTATTACTGTTGAAAAAATCTTTTCTCAACTTTTTGCAGTGCAATACTGGTTTAGTTTTTTACTTCACAATCTTTCCATTCATAATTTTAAAGATGTAAAAAATATTGATACTGGCAGAAATATACTTTTATCACTTGGCTATATTATTAATACTGGGAAGTTGCTACAATTAAATATTTTTCTAACATCAAAAACATTTTTTTAAATCACACATTGAATTTTATCAAAAATTTGTCCTTTTGCAATTTAATCATCTTCCATTAGTAAAAGGAACTTATTCGACTAACGCTAAAAGTTATAATGGATTGCTTGCATTAAAATAATAATAATAATAATAATAATAATAATTTGAGGCTCAATGCGCGAAATTCAGCACTTTTTTCTCCGTGGAAATATCAGTATTCAATCATGTGAAAGTGACATATTTTGGAATTCAACAATAACTGAAGTTATATTAGAAAATGTTCACTTATCTGCTCCGCTAGATTGCTTTGATGGATTGATAGCTAACAGCGTTCACTTGCTTGATTCTACGTGGAAAAGTAGCGCAAGTTCTAGAAAATCTTTATGTTATCATCAACAAATTGGTCGTTTCACAATTACTAATTCAAGTTTGGATAAACTTGCCGTACAAGCATTCTATGGTACAAAAGTATTGCGTCTTCTGCATAGCAATGTGAAAAGTATCACAACAATGCGATATACAAACAATAATTTCTCAGTTAAATTTCACGCAAAAGAAAACGGAAAAAATTGGCATAAAAAAGTGAAATGGAAGCAAAAAGAGAAGAGATGTATGGCTGAATCAGAATCATTGCAGCTGAGTATTACAAAAAGTAACTCTGAAAATTTACGTCAGAGTATGGAAATTTCTCGATGCACAATTGCTTCAATAGAAAAGAATGCCTTCAGAAGTTGCCATCATGTAAGTAGTCTTCGTATCTATCGTTCACACATCTCAAACATAGCTGCAAATGCTTTTACTGGATTATCTGCGAAATCGCTTATTTGGCAGGAATGTGATATAGGTGTAATGCAATCAATGAGCTTTCGGGGAGCACATATTCACACGTTACTCTTCTCACGCTCTCACGTGTTAACCATAAGCAAAGCAACTTTTGCAAAATTAACTGCTCGAGAAATTATTCTCGATAAAATGATCATTTATGAATGCCAGCAAGAATTATTTGCAAAGGCAAAGGTCAATTTTATTCTTAATTTTATTATAATTAAGCAATTATTTATATTAACTACTTAAATTCTGCACATCGTCAAACTTTTATTTTTCCAAACGACAACAAAAATTCAACGTGTATATTACCCTTTTCCTATTATTTTCTGTAACATATTGCTGCTCAATTTGATTTAACAAATTATGAATTTTTTCGTTTTTTATATTTTTCATTCAAACTGAATTGATATCTGTAATTTGTTTAGTAATTTCTATCTCATAATTTAAGTATCTATCAGTTCTGAAAATTGTCAATTTTGAGAGATTAAATATCAGCAAATACAGTATTTGACTTCGATTACATTAATTTAATGTATTATACATATTTTTTGCTATATTTCAAATCAACAACTTTTTAAATATTAAAAATAAATAAATTATATCAGCAAAGTTGAAAAAATTTCGTGCCTTTACCCAATTTTATAGGATTAAAACCTTTTTTAATGCTATATTTTTAATCACAAAAATTTTGATACTTTTGGCATACTAATTTTAAATAAATGATTATACTAAAACATTATAAATCAATCTTTGAGCTTAAATAAGTATAAATAACTTCTATGCAGTCCACTACATAAATTATTTTTTAAGGGACTGTACAACATAATGAACACTTCAATAAATTTGAATTATTCTTGAAATTTGTATTGTATGAATGAAATTATTTTTCATTTGCTGACTTCAACAATTTTAAACTGTGATAAAATTGTACAAATTTAAGCTAAACTATTTTAGGTGCATAATTTGAGCATAATTTTTACGGAGATTGCTACCGGTGCATTTGATCAAATCTTTCGGAATTTCAATCCAACTTATCTTTACATGCAAGAAAATTTATTTGATTGCAATATGACGCAATGTGGCGTGAACAGTTTGCTTCTGAGACATGAGCAAATATCCTGGAATTTGCCATGGAAGTTTGAAGGCAATCAGTGCACAAAGTCTGACCTTTGCCACCAAACATCTCAGTGGATATTTCCCAATATCAATTGTAAATCGTACTATTTTGTGGTTGAATGCTTTTGTGTTAGTTCAAGATTTGCCCGAGTGCCCAATATCAATGCTTCTATAATAACAATAGGTGACTGTGGAATACTTGAGATTGATCTCAGTAACAATGTGCACATCATATCGCTTCATATTTTTCGTACAGAAGCATTGAAAATCACAAAAATACCAATAAGTATGCAGATTTTTGAAACTTTTCATACAAAAATAATAAGAATTGAACCACATGCATTTCAGAACATTAAGATGGAAAAAATTGAACTGATTTCTACAGAAATTGAAATGCTAGCAAGTGAAAGCTTTGTAAATTTTTACTTGTCAATGTTCATTCTCAAACGTACTACTGTACGTTACGTGGATTTCAATGCTTTTATCAATACTACCATTAAAATGCTTTATGCTGAGCAGTCTAATTTTTTGCATGTTTCGA
>UYYF01004899.1:14462-25313 GCA_900618365.1 Thelazia callipaeda
AAAAAACTGGGAAAGGGATTAATTAGGCCCTAGCAGTTAAACTCATAGATTGAAAGTACAGTAAATGTACAAAGTAATGGTTTTTTTTTCATAGTTACACAAAATCTAAATTTATAATTAAAAACGAATGGATGAATTCAGTGCTGAGATAGACAGATAGATAGATAGACAGATAGATGGATAGATAGATAGACAGATAGATAGATAGATAGCTTTGCTTGGAAAAGCAATCTGCTCAAATGCAATTGACTTTATAAATTTGATTAATTTTGTGTATTTGTAATTTTTATTGTGCATAGTGGTTTATGCTCACTTTAATTATACAACGTTATATGTCATTGAATACGCTGTTGTGACGCTTCGAGATAAAATTATTTCAGTGCTTTTGTCTGGCTAACGCATTCAATTTGCTTTTATTTCTCCACATTAATTTGAATTGCGAACAATTTTTGTTTTTGAGTAATAAAAATCAATTTTGCAGCGAATTTAAACAGATAAATGTAAATTTTCATTTCTATTTCATTCAGTGCAAATGTTTTTAGTACGAAAAAAGTTGAAAGAATTTTGTCTGATTGCATTATTTTTGCACTAATTGTTTCATTGTGTGCAATAAATATTTTCTGAGTTAAAGTGAGTAAATTTGACGATTGATAAGTTTAATTAGATGAAAATGGTCGTGAATAAAAGGTTTGGGAAATTTTTTTAGTATTTTTATTATTAAATAAATTAAACAGCTCAAAGTTAAGTTAAGTGAAAAACAAATTTAAAAAATTTCATCAAATTTGAAATTAAGTTGTTTTAAGTACTTGTTTACTACTAAAAGTACTAATAGTAATTACTAATAAACCGCTTTTGCTATCACTTAGTTACTGTTTACTATTTACATATTTAAAACATTTTTTATACGTTCTCAAACTTTTGTTCTGTTTTTAAATGAATTTAATTATAGAAAAAAAAATACTATCGGGAATGAAATAAAAAAGAAACAAAGTTTGAGAATTATTTTGTCTGAAGTGAAGTCAATGTAATATTAGCTTTATAAAATACTGATAATTTGCATTTCCAATAGTCTTTTTAGCATTATAAAAAAGTTAACTATATTTTTACTCAGATAATTTTTGTACTTTTTAGTATTCAAATGAATTTTTCCGTAAGACTAATTATTATCAAATTAATATTTCGCTGTAAATAACTTTAAAATATGATCATTGATACGGTATTAAATTGTTTTGTTTTAGCTATTTTTTGAAAGGATATGCAACAATGACAACTTTTTTTTAATCTTTGAACACTTATGGGCACGTATATACCGAAGCTAATTAAACTCTCACTGCTGTTGTTATTATTAAATAAATTCTTTTCTTTCAGAAGTTTTATTTTTTGCGTTATTTTCAAGCTTCAAAAATTGATTACAGTGAAGGATTTGCTTTAACAATGGAAGAAATGATTGATAGAATTCTCTAGCATTAAAATGCACAACTCGATTTAACGAGTTTGCGACAAAAATTTACTATTTCTCCTCCAACTTCAAAAATCATACAAAATCCGAAAAAAAATCACTCTCCACTATTATTCATCCATGCTAGTGATAACATCTAATGCAAAAAATGCTAAAATTGTATTTTTTCAACTTTTTTAGTTTGTAATAATTAAGTTTCTCAGCCATTTTTGCATTATATAATTGCAGTACTCATTAATTCTTCATTATGCATATGTATTTATGATGTTTGAATGAAAATATCCGTGTGAACTTCTGTGTACTGCAAACTTGTTTTGTTTGTTTATTTGTTTTTTCTTTCATTTTTTTGGTTTTGTTAAAAGTTATACTAGTCGAATTAAAATCGAAAATTGAGAGATTAATAAAATATCGTTCATCATGTGATGATCAAAAATCATGAATCAATTACGATGGAAAACTGCCAAATCAAAAGTTGTTTGTTTATTATTAAGTATTTTAAGTATTTTTTATTATTTTTTTACTTATGAAAATTTTGTAAAAAACGCTAATGGACACATATGAAATCACTCCAAAAACCAGAAATAAATCTAAATTATGCTTAAATAGCAATCAGTGTTATAATAATAACAATGATAATAATAATAATAATAATAATAATAATGATAATAATAACAGTAATTGCAGTTTTTTTTTTGGTTTATTAATATTTTACAGACATTATATGTAACTCAAGAAGCTAACAGGACTGAACTTCCTCTAAATTTTTCGATCAGTCAGAAATACCGAATTCCATTAAGAATAATTTCAGTGCAAATGACAAAAGAGTCAAAGAGTATGGCAATGACTGTATAGTTACAAGCAAAAAAGTACTATCCATCAATTGAACGCCACGTTTGTCCTGTAATTTTGATTTATGAAAGTTAATGAATTTAAATAAAAAAATTGAAATAAAAAATTTGACAAGAGTATTGATTGTAATTACTGCAAAAAAAGTATTAAAAAGTACTTCTGAGTATTTCTGAAGAAGTTTTTGGCTTCAGAAGAATTTCCCGATATTAATTATTCTTCACTGAATATTCTAAAAAACACACTCAAAATTTGATAGCTAATTAAGTCAATATCGTTAACTAATTCAGCAATAACAATTTTTATATGTTATTTTAGGTTACATTTATAAGGACTTTTTTCTTCTCAATATTATTATTATCTTCACAACTAATAATATTAAGTAATAATAATAATAATAATAATATTATTATTATTATTGTCATTATTATTATTCCGAAAGTTCGATCTCTGCATACTCATATGTTATATGCATAGCTTGATTAGTACTTTTTGATAACAAACAAACTGACATAAAAATGCAAAGGATGAAAGAAGTTAGATTAACGGCTCGATTATCTGAACATTTGGGATTAGAAATTAATTGATCTTCGAATAATTGCTTGAAAATTTTAATTTACAAGCTTTACTTCAAATATATTTTCAAGAAATTTCGTTTAAAATTTCAAAGTGTGAAATTGAGTAATTTATATTTTCATCAATTTCAATAATTTTTTTTCATTAACATTATTAACTTGTTCTTTTGAGTCGGAATTTCGGTGTAATGTATAAAATTGCATATTTTATTTTCATTCTATTTTTGCATAAATTATTGCAGACTCTCTGAAATCCGAGCGTGAAGTCATGACTGCTTCGAGTATGCTTTTTAAACTGAGAATCATTGAAAAAATTTAACTTAAAGATTTATTATTTTTACTGGAATTCATCAAAAATTTTTCACAATTCCTATTATGAATTGTTTTTTTCATTCGAATGCTTCTATATCGAACTTTTACTTAAAGTTAAAAATGCCCTAAAATACTTGAATATCAACTTCTAAAATCCTCAAATTTCTGAACTCAAAATTCACTGCACCAAATTTTCAGCATTTGGTAGAATTATTAATTGATTTCAGAGATAAATTTCTGAAGTCTATGCAGAAATGATAGAAGCAGTACTTATCAAAGATTTTGTCGATTAAACTTTGTTTGAGATTGACAGTTGCGCAAGTGCATATTAGTATATGTGTCAATCTTCAATAATATTAAAAATTTTCAATTAATTTAAATCACATAATTGAAATTTTTTGTTCAACAATATATTTGTAAGGTTCAACTTCTTCACATTTTGCAATAATAGTTATTTTTGAATGATTAAATAGTTTGATGAATGTTATTGCTTGCACTTATTCGAATTTGATTTATAATTTGCTAACAAATTTGAAATTTTTACCAAAAATCACTGAAAACTGCATTCTTGTCAGGTTAATTATAAAGTATAAATCAGTGAGTAGTAAAATTATTGACTCATAGGTGATTTTTGGTATGAGAATTTCGTTTGATCTAAAATGATTGCATTTTTTTTTTTTAAAAAGAAATCACAATTTTTGTAAAAAATTTTCTACAAAGATCAACAAGATAAACTTTCAAATATTTGGCATTTCAAGAATATCAAAAGTGACTTTGATCACACTTTTCATCAGTTACACATCTCACTCAACGATCAGATATTTCCACTTTCAGTTCATTTTCTTTTCTTTTTGCTAAAAGTCTTTTGAGTTCAACTAATTAATTATAATTATTTGTAGTTTGACATGAAATTGGCACTGAAAAATTAATACTTTTGATTGTCCAAATTTACCATTCAGAAATTTGAATTGTTGCAAATGTCATCTTAAAAAGCGCAACTGGCGGGCATACATTTTTGTACATTTCAGAAGTGCTCGCAAATTTTTACCATTCCGTTACTCTTTGCCAGTTGGATGATTAAACGAGCAATTTGCTTTCAATATGTATTTATTGTTATTATTGGCATTAATGAATGAGTCAACGAGAGTTTTTCAAAAACTACACTACACTATTTAGTAGTACTTTTTGCAAAGAAAGTCTGCTTGCAAAAAGTCTTCTTCACTATTCTGTTGCTGCTGCAAAGAATAAAATCAAAAAATATGAATATCATAAATTGAATATTAAAATAATTATGCAAAAAACAGTAATGAATTTTTATTGCAAAGATAATAATTTAATGAACTTTGAATGAAAAAGAAATATTTCGAATATAATTGAAGTACTCAATAAGAGGACTTATTTTTTGAAAAGTGTATGCAATTATCACTATTTTTTTTCATTTTTTTTGCACAATTACTAATATTTAAAAAGAATTCATTTATACATTATACAAGAATTAATTACTATATAAAATTAGTATATAAGAAGGAAAATATAGTGGAATGTTGTTATGTCTGCAATCACTTAAATATTTAATACGGTGAAATGAGAAAATAAGAGCGATAATTGAATTAAAAGCAATTAATTACTGCCAAGTGAGAGTAAAACGTAATCGAAATGTTTTAATACAATAATACTTACTTGTGATATAAAACAGCCGTTTAAAGTATCAACCGTGCCGATTACTTTTCTCGTAAACGCTTACATTTGACACTTTTTCGTTGCAATGCCATTTAATGATGCAAACATTTTTTGACTGAGATTACTTTTTCAGTACTTTGTGCTGCTACTTACAATACTTAACAATTATTATTTTAATTAAGCAAAAGTATTTTCATAAATAAATTTTTTTATTATGCAATAATCTGTTCATTTTTTTAACATAATAATTTAATTATACCACAAGTTATGCAAATCATAGTACGCAACTTATTCATATTCTTATCGTTATTATCACTTCATCATAATCATTATTATTATTAGCATTTATAATTTTAACAGCAATATGATCTTTACTGATTACTAATATTTTGACTATTTAATGCAAAGAATTTTTTATTCACTATACTTATCGCTTTTTATCATTGTTTATTTTCAGTACTATTTCATAGCTCTGCAATATATGTTATAAATAATTTTACACGTTATACAGCAACATATAATTATTACAATACCTTCTTTTTACTTTACTTTATAACTTATTATTATATGTCGTACTTTATTACTTATTATTATATTATTAGTACATTTATAATATATAATGTATTAATGTATTAGTGACTACTTTACTGTAGTAATTATCATCACGACACAATTACTCTACTGTTAAAATACTATTTTTATATCAATATTCTTAAATATCTTGTTATTGTTGTTTATTATTATTATTATTATTATTATTATTATTATTATTATTATTATTATCATTTATGTTATTATTATTATTATTATTATTACTATTATTATTATTATTATTATGTGCATTACAAATATTATTTGCTATTTACTAGCTTGTAATTACACAAGTTCAAAATCATTATTTTATCTATCATTTCACTTTGCTCCAATTATGTGATACTTTGGACATCAGAATAATGTTTGTTGCACTACGTACTGTCACATACTATTCATCAACTTATATATATAATCATTAAAATATAATTGTCTATATATTATGACAACACGTAAAAAATCTGCCATCATTGTCACAATTATCATAATAATTATCAAAATATACTTTGCATTAAAGTTGCAAAAGATTTTGATTAGTGAATGGATTTCAAGTTTGTTATAAGTGTACTATTATCACTTAAATCTTCAAAGTGATTAGTTAATTGAAAGTGAAACAATAAATTTTTAAACATAAATAATTTTAGAATAAAAAATTTATTTATTTATTTATTCATTTCACTCAAAAAACTTCAGCAGAACATTTAAGATTACAGAAATGATAATAAAATTCACTTTTTATTCATTTCGTTTTTCTTCTCACAATAATAAACTTTATTCTCTAAAAAAGTGTTCATTTAATTAAATTAAAAAATTCCACAATTTTGGAACATTCCTTTGTGATGACTGTTAGGAAGAGAATGCAATTTGTCTTTGTCATCAATGAGATTTTTTATCACTAAAATTTTTTGATAGTATTCAAAATACTTTCTACTACTTACAAGCAAGTACAAGTATAACAATAACAATAATAACAACAAACAACATCTCTAGCACCACTGCCAGCACTATTTGTGTGATTACTATCCTTCTTGTTTTCATAATTTAAATTTCTTGTTTTGCTTACATTATTTATTATTCATAATGCCTTTCTAAATTTGATTTGCTTGTAAGAGTCAAAATTATTTTTGTTAACTTTAGAAAAAATTCAAATACTTGTCAAAGAAAGAAAAAATTATATGAAAAGTTCCGTAATGCATATAAAACTGGTTGAAAATTATTTTAAAGAGGAAAAGAAATCAAATACATTTGCATGTTATTTTATTTATTGCATAATTTTCTTAAAAATTTTTGCCATTTTTGAATTTCATTTATGCTACACTTGTGAGACTTTTATTAATTTTTTATTTTTTTTAAAAAAGTTAATTAAAACAGCAAGTTATTTATACGTATAAATACTCTCTTTGCATGCGTTAATTCTCAAGAAGTTGCGCAGTAAATGCCAACTGATTTTGTTATTTTTGATCAAATGACTAAATTTGATCAAAACTTTTAAACTAAATTAATGTATTTTGGATCAGTCTTATTTTATCTATCTTTCCCATCCATTGCACTGATCTTTAAAAAAGATTTTTATTTCAACACAATGAAAATATTTTAAAAGGTAGTCTTAATTAAAGTTACTAATAAATACAAAATGTTAATATTTTCAGTGTCAGAAATTAGTGCAAAGACTCTGATTTCTCCAACGATTTCATTGCACTGATATGGCTGCAAAAATGTTTATGTTATTTTCAATAACGACGAGTACAATACTTACGGGAATGGCTGTATTAGCTGTGTTAAGACTAATTAGTGATATCAATGATTTGTATAGCGGAGTTATGGATGAGTTAACTGATTTTAAGGTTGCATTTGCTTTTTGAGTCATTTATTTTAGCCAAACTTGAAGTCAACTTCCATACTTTAATTAAAAATTTATTCTTTTTGTAGTAATTCAAAAAGCAGTTTTAAATTTATTTCAAATTAAATGGCTGCTAAAAAGAAGTTTGCTTATAAAAGCAAGCATGTTCTCACAATTTGTTCAAAATTGGTAGAGTATACTTTTTGAAAATTTCAATCTTGAATGCAAACTTTATTAGAAAAATATAATCCTATTTAACACATTACTACCAATTTATGGATAATATCATGTAGAAAATGAGCAGCAGTAATGGAAAACGTTACTTGTAGTATAATTTTGATGAATTTGTAGTGACATAATTGAAAATGTGTCAAATTTAAAGCTGTTTGAAACAGACATTTCTAAATGCCATCTCTATATTTTACTATCGAAGTCAATGATATAGGAAAAAAATTAGAGTTCAATGAATATGTACAATTATTTTTGATTCTACGCAAAGTTTCCATTTTTAAAAGAGCAAAAAACAGGGAATCGCAGATGGTACGTGGAATAGAATTTTATTCATTCGATCAAATGCGTTTGATAGAAAAAAAGAATATTCTGATACTTTTGCAAGTTTCATTGCGCGAGTTAAGCGACAATTTCCACCACACTGTCGTAAGCTTTTGCAAATTGTGTAGAATTTTTACTGAAAGTACTATTTGGTACTTCAAGAAATGGCTAAATTAAAAGTTTTGAAGTGGTAAAAAGCAAAAATATATTTAGAGTGCAGTGCACCACCTGACCAATGTCCTCGAGGTCCTCCTGGTCCTCAAGGTGAGCCAGGCTTGAAAGGTCTTGATGGACCTGATGGAGAAGATGGTATTCGAGGTGTGCCTGGTGTGGCACTGTTGGCAACATTCAATATTCCTGGTGGATGTATTGAGTGCCCTCCAGGACCACCAGGACCACCTGGTCCACCTGGTGTAGCGGGTATCATCGGTGTACCTGGAGATTGCGCTAGAAGAGGAAAAGCAGGTAAACCTGGTCTACCTGGACCCAAAGGACCTGTAGGTCAGCCAGGAAATAAGGGGCCAGATGGTAAACGTGGTGAAGCAGGCCGACCCGGTAGAAATGGTAAGAAAGGTGTTGGAGCGCCTGGACCACCAGGTCCAATTGGACCAAGAGGAAAAGTTGGAGAACCAGGACTAAATGGAGCAAAAGGAGACATTGGTGCAACGGGAGAAGCTGGACTACCAGGTGCACCTGGAAAAGATGGAAAGCGAGGAAAAGATGGCAAGACTGGTCTAGTAAGTTCTCATTGTTATAACTCTGAAAGAAATTTTCAAAACTCGCAGCTTTGATTGTATGACAATAATGACTAATAATTTCAGATTGGCAGCCCGGGTGTGCCCGGACCAGATGCCCATTACTGCCCCTGTCCACTACGTACAATTCCAGTGAATAATTTATGAAAGTGACCAGCCTCACTTTGCTCGCTACTCTCACACGTCCTAATTGAATCTTGCAGATATTTTGCTGTTGTATTGATAATTTTTACAATGTTTTGTTACTGTAATAAAAGTGCTATAAAATTAATACTAATATTCTATTCTTTTAACATATTAGTATCAAGTATAGGATGCTTTCTGATCAAGTGTGAACACATGGTCAGAAAGATTATGATGCATTTCATGCATGCTAATTACAATCTTTTAAGAACAATATTTTGAGTTGTATAAAAAATGATACAATCAAAAATACTGCGTATAATTGATGAAAACACTTTTTGAAAACAATATTTTTAGATTAAAAAAAATAGAAAAAGATATAATTGTTATAATTAGCGTGTTATGAATTTAAATACAAGAAAATGGTAGCAAAAAAGAATGAAACGAATCAGCACACCTGAAATACCGAGAAATGACAAAAACGATAATGTGCTTGGAAATGTTTGATATTTGAGATTTCGTTCATAAATTTTAGCTTTTTCCATGTTGTATTTTAAATTGTTTTTAAAAATTTGTGCTTGAGAATTTCATTTGATTATTTGATATTCTTGAGTTATTTTGAACTGAAATCTTTATTATTTCAAACTATTTTTTCACAAAAAAAGTTTTTTAAAAATTTTTTCCTCAATAAAAATTTAATCTTATGACTAGCAAACAAAAGAAAACATAAATATTTCAGAAGAAAGATTTAATGTATAAAAGGAATGCATAGAACCATTTTTCTTAATTTCACATTTTACTGATCAATTCCATTTTCAAATTAAAATTAGCGAAAAATAACAATGCCACAAATATTTGAACTGAAATAAACTAACATATAAAGTTTGAAAATAATTATTAATTATTGCATTTCAATAAACAAAGTGAAATTATGATAAAATTTACATTTTTGTAAGAGAAAAATATCGCTTTGTGATATGAAATTTTGCATTTAAAAGATAGCAATTTGGATTAATTAAAACAGATAAAAATATATATGAAATGAGAATTTGAGTGAAACACTGTAAAAAGAATAGTGTTTACTTTACAAAAATCAAGCAAACCATTAAAGCATAAACTTATCGTAGCAAAATACTAAAATACTATTATATGGAAGTAATTCATTAATGAATTAAGCTTCTTCTATCTGTTAAATTGAAGTTGTCAACAACGCTTGCATAAGCTGTAATCATTCCTGAAACTCATTTAACTGACTGAATTATAATGAATATCTTGTATTTATGAAAAATTTTTCATGTAAATGTCACCTGCAAAACAAAATTATCACTGTTATTGATGTTTTTACTATGATTATCATCACTTTTATTCTTATTTTCTCTATTAAGATTAAAGTTATTTATTATTATTTATCATTATAATTTATTACTATCACTGTCTTTATTATTATGTTATCAAGTATGTTTTTCGCTTTATTTAGTATTTTGCTACGATAAAAATCCATCAAGATTTGTAAATCTTGATGGATTTTTTAATAGTACTAAAGATTAACTGCTCATTTTATTTCTGAAAACAATTCCACATAACTAATATCCGAAAAATCATTTTGCCACTTGCACAGTTACGATTAAACGCTTAATTAATGATCAGTTAGGCAAATTTTGAAACTGCATACAAAAAAATTGGTTATTCAGAATGCTAACTTTTGTATTTTATATTGTTTGGTGTTAAATGAGATGAAATAATTAATTAACTAAGTAATAATGAATACTTCATATTCCCTCGTGGTATCTCTGTTACTATCAACTTTATGAAAGCTTTTCATTACTGTATCACCTTGTGTTCTCATTTCATTCATTTATTGTATTACACAATTCTTCATGCATTTTAAACAAAATATATACGCAACGCAATCCATACTTTATTTGCCAAAAATTTCAGAGTTTTCAAACAATGAAATTCATGAAAAACAGAGAAGAAGTTTATATTATGCCATGAAAGTTTCAGTTCTATCTGATACAAAATTAGATAAACTTCCCACACGTTTTAGCGTTACGGCACGATTTAAAAGTGTAGCAGTCAGTCGTTGTGATCAGTCAGATGCTTTCAAATACAAGCCTT
>UYYF01004900.1:0-19140 GCA_900618365.1 Thelazia callipaeda
GTTAATGAATTTTTAAAGATGTTAAAATGATGCAAGTTTTTTATGACAATTTTAAAATTAAAAAAAAGCTGTAGTAAGAAGTATTCTTATTTATTATACATTCATATTCATATACTTATTTGATTTAAGGATGCTAGTAAATCGTTCGTAACAATGGAGAAGAAAATACAGAATTAATTTTTCACTTGGACCAATTTGAATTAAATCTGAAATCGAGAACCTTTCGAATTCAAAGAAATAGTTATGTCAAATACTTCAAATTACTTAACTTTTTTCTTCTTTTATATGCACAAATGAATTAATTATTGCAAATGGCTTAGTGTCATAGTTCAAATTGTTCATACGGTTACATTTTGGTTGGGCAGTTGAAAATAGCGCCATGCTTTCAAATATTATTGCTTAACTAGTTAAAACAAATTGTTTTCATTAAAATTTTTTGCTTGAACTAATTTTTCTTAAATTTCCTCGAGATTTTCCACAAATTCAATCAATAAAATGAATACCCCATTTGACGATTTTCGAGTAATCTATGCAGGAAACAATGCTGACTGCTATTACTGTGATAACAACAAGTATTTTTCGTAAACATATGGTGCACATTGCTCGAATATCAGAAAAGAAAATGAATATTTATCTGGTTTGATTCAGAACTGAAAATACAGATCTTACTTAGTGCAAAGTTCAATGTTTGTTAAATGTTAATGCAAAACAAATTCACAATAATTGAAATAAAAATGGGTGATCTGTTGGGTTGGATAATTTTAAAAACGAGTTTGATCAAGGGTCATCTTTCCGGTGTCAACAAATTACACTTTTCACAATTTCAATCTCAAATTAAATTCTATTACAATTAGTGTATATATGTACACTTTTTTTTCGAAACTGTAATCAAGACTTTATATTTTTTTAAACTGTAATCCAAAAAATCACACGTTTTAAACATTTTACTAAACAAAACCGGAATAAATTAGCACTTTAATTGACATTTCCTTAAGCTTTACGTGTTGATACTTTTTTAAGTAAAGAAAACAAACAATTTTTTATTTATTTTTATGAGATAGTAGTTGCTATCACGTTTGAAAAAATGCTACTATTTGAATTTAAATTTCATTTTATGGAAAAGTATGCATGCGCTGACCTTTCATTTCATGGATAAATCTTTTGCATACTTTGAATAAATTTAGACTTTCTTTTCAATTAATTATTGAAATAATTTGCTCATCACAATTCAGAAGTACAAAAAATATCAGCTGATCTTCCAGATCATTTATCAGTAGATAGATGCAATTCTTTGTTTCAAACAGATTGATAAATGAGGTTAAAATCATGATTTTTCGTTGTATTATCAATTTTTAAAAGTAGTAATCAAATACTTTTGCTGATTTTCCCATTCATGAACCCAATGAAACACAATTTTCTATCTTGTTTATATCAAATTTAAAATGTCATAACTTATTTGGCGATTATTTTACCACAATTTTGCTCAAGTACTGATATATTTTCAAGCAAAACACTTCAAAGCATTATTGCAAAAGTTTAATATTCACTTGAAACATCGGATTCACCATTTTAGCAACTTCAGTATCGGATTCACCATTTTAGCAACTTCAGTATCGGATATTCACCATTTAGCAACTTCAGTATCCGATTCACCATTTTAGCAACTTCAGTATCGGATTCACCATTTTAGCAACTTCAGTATCGGATTCACCATCAATTTCAGTATGGACTGCTAATCTCTGAATACTTTTTGTTCATATGGCATTTTTACGGCAGTCATTTCAATTTTAAAAAGAAATACACTCACGTATATTTCTAGTTCTTAAAGTCAGTAGCAAAATGCTTTAAGATAATATAAATATTTTGTTAAATTTTTAACAGCTTGGACTTGGACTGAAGTGAAGTGTTGAAGTAATTACCTCTTCCACTTCAATGCATGCGTTTTTTGGAATGTATTTTCCATCCATATCATATCACATCATATCATATCAACAGAGTCAAGATTCAGGGGAAATAAATCACCTGAAGTATTGATTGTTTGAAATCAGTTCCAAGTTCAGTAGCAGAGAGTTAGGTGGATGAATCTTGACAGCCAACCGCTCGATTAATCTCATTCATCTCAAATTTCAAAAAGATATCTGACTAGCTTCAATATTCTTACAACACAACTTAATGCAAATAACAACAGTTTACTCTGCCTACTATCTATCAATACTGTCGTCAGCAATCGACTTATTCTATCAAAACAAATCCTATCTATTCAGAATGAAATTTTCATAATTAAATATTGTGACGCTTCTTTTGTAATTAGCATATTGATCGAAAAATTAATAATATCTTTGATCGGTAAGAAATATATTAAAAAATAAAGACGATGAAGATAGAGAGACAAATACTCTTAATAAGAAAATCAAGCATAATTTTGGCGCTAAAAATATAAATCGTATTACTATACTATACTTTACTTTTAAAAACAATTAAGCCTTTTTATCGCCAAAAATGTAAACATGAAGTGCTTTTCCGCCAGAACAAGAAAGAGCTTCAATTTGCTGCCATAAATAGCAGACTCTCATTATTTTACCGCCAAAAATAACCGGGAAACCTTCTATTCACAATGAAATTTAAAAAATTAAATAGAAAGTGATAGAAAGAAGTAATGATGAGAAGCAAGTGCATTTACGACAATTGATGGCCGGAAAAAATGCGAAGGGCGCCAATCTGAAGTTATTCAAAAAAATTTTGCATAGCGTATTGATTTCAGCAAAATAATGATGAATTAATAACCTCAAAATTTTTGAGGAAATTATTTTATAATTCGTGAAACTTAATTTCAGAGTAATTAAAGTGTGTATTTGCATTTAATGAAAAATTATTTATAAAAAAATTAGCGTGCACTTGTACGTGAACTGTTCATTCTTTGTACGTAAACTGTTTAATACGTGAAGTGGCACAGTAATTTTCTTACAAAACAAAGTTTTAAGAAGTTATCGTTTTCATGACTTATACATAGATCGAAGGCTAGTTGATTAATTTATTCGAAAACAGTTTTACCTTTTAAAATTTGGTTTTATTAGTCATCCATCTCTGAGGATTTTCTACTTCTGTAATGACTTCTTGCAGTGATTATTTTTAGCAGAGTTCACACTAACTGATCAATAATGCATGATTTGACACTACATGGGAACGCAATAATATTAATGGTAATTATTATCGTCAGAAGATCTTGATTTATTATCTACCAGATATACTGCCGAAAGGTCATTATATAGCTGCAACTGTCTTACAAAAAGGTCATTCTCATTCTTTCCACAGTCAATCAATAATTCGAGATGTCTCCCTCGTTATCAGTCTCTCAGTACATGCATGTATCTAATCATATCGACTAATATCAGTTGTTCTTGCCTCCTCTTGCTCTCTTCTGTTGTCAAGCCTCTCAATCAGCGTTATCACTTTGAGTCTCTAATCTCCCAGAAATCTCCGAGACATCTTGTACTTTTGGTGTTTATATAATTGAAGCACTTTCAAAGAGCACAAACCGCAGGATATTTCTCTGTGCACTTTTTCTCTCTCTTTTTCAAATGTGAGAATGAGTAAAAGATAGGCTACAGATAGGCTCATTGTTCATTTTGGTTGACACTGTGGTCACTCATCTCAGTTAAGCCTTTGGCCAGAGGTTATCGTTCCATTTGCTGAGTCAGAGGTCATTAGATCACATTCAGCACGTAAGAAATGGCGCAGAACTGCTGCTTTTTCCGTTAATCTTAAGTCTTTTGCTGTGAAAATTGTAATCATTTTTCGTGCATAAATGCAATCGTTTCCTCTCAAATAAACGATATTTTTGGGGACAGTTTGTAAGTGAAAAATTATTTTTGGCAATTATTTTGGTTTAGTGGTTGCATCGTATTAATTTTTAATATTAATATTTATAGTGATAATGATAGTAATGATAATAACGCTAACTAAAGTGATACTGACATCTGTATCAGTGGTACGATTTTTCAGATACAATATTGTCATTCTGTCTTGCAAGTTCATTAATTAATTTATTTATTTATTATTTTCTGAATTTCTTTACTATTGCAAGTCATTTGTTTCAGATATATTAGCTAGTGAATTAATGTTCTTATTAGAATTAATTAACTGATTAATTTTATTATTATTTAGTTAATTAATTAATTATTATTACTATTAATTAGCAAATCTAATTGTTATGCAAAAGTAATAATAGAATTTACCTAGCTGATTAATCTCTGAGTTTTTAATTTTTCGCTGAGGAGAGTTGTTGTTGGCTTTTTGCGTTTGCTGAGCAATGTCTGAAAAGAAATCTGTGCAAAAATTCGCGAGTTTAAGTGTTTTCGTTCTTTCATGAGTTGTAGGAGTTGAAAGAACGAGTACACATACACACGTACATGCATACACGCACACAGACATGCACACACGCATACACACACACACACACTCACTCACACACGTATATACAAGGCACAATTAAGCGGTTTGCATTAGTTCCGCAAAGTGAAGCATTTTTTGTGCTGAGCACTGACTTGCTTATAAAATTCGATCAGTACACGTCATTTCCGCAGTCACTCTTATCTGCTATAATGTTGTCATTTTGATGAGTCAAACATAAATGAATGAACGAGGAGAATATATACAAATTTGCAAGAAAAAATCATTCCTTCTAATTTAGCTGTCTTACGCAAGTTAACTGAAATTCCGTTGGTGAAACTGACGTAATTTTTATAACTTCCGTATAAATTCTCGTTAAAATTTTCGAGTTTTTTTGAGTATTTATAGAGTACTTTTTATTGTTATCATAGAAATAAAGTTGTTTAGATTACGCTACGTCTACACTTTGAGAGATTATTACACACATATACACACACACATACACACACACACGCACACACAAACTAGTTTAAATTTTATGTCAGCATATTTTCAAAATATTTAACTGCTTGCATTGTAGTCAAGTATAAGGGGGAAGAAAAGATTCTGAACTAATCAATCTTCTCAACTATTATTGGAAATCGATTTTTGATTTTTTGCATAGTTTTGAATATATTAATATGAAATCAAGAATTATAAATTTCGTTTCGATTAATTTTGATTATTTGTTTATGTTAAAAGAAATAAAATTAAATAAATTAATTTGAGGTTCTCTATACATTTTCAAAATAATAAACGATTCGCAAATAATAGTGCGAATGAATAAATTCGCATGTCGAATTTGCTTTCGAATCTGAAAAGTCATAATTTTTTTCGAAATTGTTTTCTACTGTTGCAAATAGCCTTAATAATAAGTTACTTCATCCATAATTTTCGGAATTTGATAATTTATTGATGGAAATTATCTATTTGTAATGTATATTCTAGCAAACATTAATTTATATCATTGTGTTCAATTTTTGCGTCGAAACTTAAACGTTGTATACGTACGTAAAGACGACATGAAATTCGTTATATTCTCATATTATTTTCTCATACTAATCTCCTGTACTAAATTTTCGTGAAACTGTTCTCGTCTACTAATTAGAGGCGTAAATCATTTCAATAAATGGCTTACGTCAAATGTCCTCATTTTTGTTGTGTCATGTTTGATTACTTATGTTCGTAAATTTATGTTCATCATTGGTTAACCGTCAACTTACGAGCCGGAGAGTTGAGTACGCTAGTCTGTTTAGTTACATATGTCATTTGCTGTATAGTTATATTATGTTCATAAAAACATCCAGAAATTCGTACGTGCGTGACTTCACATTATAATAAGGGTGTAGCTTTCAACGTAACAAGAATTGATTAATAGAGAGCACAGAGTAGGAGAGAGTCGGCAAACGAAAAAGTAAACGAAGGTAACTGTTAGAAGTAGGAAAGAAAAAAGATCAGGGGAAAGGAAGAGGGCCCGAAAGAGAGAGTGAGTGCACATGCGAGTTGCAGCACAAAGCTATTCATTTTTGGCCTAAAAATGATATCCGTTGCGTTCATTGAGGGGCTTTGGTCACTTTTCAGTGGTCAAAGTGATTTATAATGAAAGGTTAATGGAAGTGGAGAGTTTCGCCTCAAAATGCTTTGTTTTATAATTTATTCTTGCGTAATTCTTCAAGAAATAGTGTATTTATTGTCTTGGTATTATTGTGGTGTTGTTGTACTCCACGCATTTCAAGTTTTTCAAAAGACTTCATAATTTCATCTAAACTTAATTGGATAATTGATAGGCATAAGTAACTTTCTTAAGTTCATTTTTTTCAGTCTAAAATTATCTTATTTGGTCTCAGTATTTATTTTTTAAATATAATTTTTAGTTATTTCATCTATCAATTTTTGTTATCATTTTACACTTTTGGTATTTTATTCGTATTTTTCAATGTTATGTTTTTAGAGTTTGTTTTAAAACTTTCCTTTATGAACGTGATTTTCTTTTTTATCGTAATTATTTTTGCAAGTAATAGTTATAGAGATCTATTTCCGGTAACTTTGTTGCATTTCATCTCTCGTAAACAAAAAAAGAATGATGTCCAAACTTTCGATTCGCAACTTCGCTCTACCGCTGCGCTACATTCGCAGTAGTTTGCAGTTTGCAACACTACGACGTACCGCTGTTTCTGCTGCATCTACGTATGCTTTATGTTAAATCCTCGATAATCGCATGAATAATTTATCATTTTTTTAGTGTTCGGCGTGCTATTGTTTGTTTTTAGTAGTACTTGTGGTATTTTTGGATCCAATTTGTAACGGGATTTTAGTAGTTAATAGTCAAAGCAGTATATTTCAGACGTGGAATATCTTCGTCACGACTTACTTCATTATTTGGCATATCTAGCCATTATATAAGTCGTCTTCATCTACTAAATGGTAGCCGAAAAGAATTGTATCGAATGTATTCGAGCGGTAAGATGTTGATTTAATTTTAGGATTATATAATAGTGATATGAAGGGCTAGGGAGAATAAAAATGCAGAGACTTGTTAATTTCTCTCATGACTTTGTTGCTAATTTAATTTTTTGTTAGATTTTTTAATCACATAGACAACTCCAGTTTTAGGCCTGCCTGAGCACAAGTTAATTCCAATGCCAGCTCTCTCTCCAACAATGGAACATGGTACTATCGTCAAGTGGCATAAAGCCGAAGGAGATGAAGTTTCAGAAGGCGATCTGGTTTGTGAAATTGAAACTGACAAATCAGTAATGGCATTTGAAGCTTCTGATGAAGGTTACTTGGCGAAAATATTGACTCCTGATGGTACCAAAGGCATACAAATTGGGAAAGTAAGCGTTTTATTACTCTAGTCACCAATTTTACTCATGTTTTTCGTCTTTGAAGCAATTCTTACCTTACGGCTTTTGGCAAGTAATTAAATCTTTTCAGCCAATCTGTGTCTTTGTTGAGAACAAAGAAGATTGTGATGCTTTTTCGAACTTCAAAGTAGAAGGCAAGCATTTTTAATCTTTGTTAAATAATTTTTTTATTAAAAAATAAACATGACTTTGCTAATTTATATTTCAAGTTGCTAGGTTTATCAAGTAATTTACATATTATTTGTATGGAAACTAAGCTAATGGGAATCGCGAAAATTTGAAATATTCGATTTTTATGCGCTTTAATTTGGTATATACTCATGTGCTCATAATGCGGAATGGAACGCTAGTCCCTCAATTTCATCGAACAGCAGTTTTAATTTAGAAAATTTTCCACATTCTTTTATGTACTTTTTCGGGCGCAGAAAAAATCTTCACATAACTATTTCCACTAAAGTAGAATAATTTAGAGACAGTAAACGAAACTTAACAAATTCATATGAACCCGTTTTTCTTAATTAATTTTGGTTTGTCGAAAATCGCTTATAGCAATTCAAAGACGTTAAAATGTTATCATATTTCAGCAAAGAAAGGTAGTTTTAAAAAATAAAGCAACTATTAACAAAATATCTAGATAATTAGAAAATAATAAAACTTTGACTTAAGAATTTTCAAACTTTATTTTTAAAATTTATTGAAGTTTTAATTAATTTCTAAAAAGATACAAATTTTCAATTTATAATGCTGCATTCTAGTCCCTGTGGGCTATTAAGAGATGGTTTGCACCTCTTTATTCATAAAATTCATTTCAACATTAAGATAAAATTTCTCTTTTACTTAGTTTTTCCAAATTATCCATATTCTTGAAATTCTTCAAGTCCAATAAAATTAGTTTACTATAAGAAATATAGAGAATTGTTATTGTGCTCATATTTCTTCATTGCTTTTATAATGAGCTCAGTGTTTAAGTATATGAAATTATGACGGAATAATTTGATTAAAATAAGCAGTGAAGCTGAGATTCGTTCTTTAATACCATGAGGGAATGGTAGCCATTTTTTATCCAGCAGACTTCAACAAGGTAATCGTCATGGTTCTAGGAAAGTTAAACCCAATTATTTTAACGTCACTACATATAATTGCTCGTTGGCAATTTCCGCTAAGATTCAACAAAAATCTGTTCGAAGATTTCCATTTTTCTTGGCCAACAACGGTGAAAATTTTGCAGGCCAATGAAACAGTTAAGGAATGCAGATTACACTAAGAAACCTTCTGTTCTGCTATGTCTTGGTGATCTTATCAGACCAGTTTTAATTTACTGATAACTATTTTAATCAAGTGTTGATAATTTTTTGAGTTTAATTCTTCTTTTGCTGCGATAGTTTGTGTTGTTTTCAACAGTGGATGAACCCGAACTTTTACTTCTAATTTCTTTAAATTAGACGTGTTTTGATATTGAGATTTTCTTTTTAGGACAGTAATCTAAGTTTGTTGTCTAGTTGCTCAGAAGTTTCTTCTAGGAAATTGGTCTGGGGTGATCATCTGTTTTCTTTGTAAGAAGTTTTAATAATAGCAAGTGGCAGTGGTTTCTTTCTAAGTGTGACCAATAAAATTTTTGTTGCCGAGAATGGAAATTTCGTTCAGGTTTTTGTTGCTATCTTAAAATTATGAAAATAATAACTAGAAAATGAAAGTTAAGAAGTGGTCAATCATTGTGGATCAATTATTTTGACGAGAACAGTCGGGATTAAGAATGAGCTTAGGCGGGTGATTTTTGTATGATTTAAAATGTAGATGGGTTGTGCCCATAATAGAAGTATCTTCGGGTTCATTCTAGGAAATATTTGAATTCGTCATTAAGTTATTGATTTGTTTACACCGTGCTAAATAATCATGGAAATTCAAACGACCTTTGTTGCAATGACGGAACAATATTTTGTGAATTTGCATTACAATTAATTTGCATTGAACATGTTTACTTCCATAATATTAGTATAGAACCCTGTGAGGATTGGTTATTAATGATTACGTGGACTTCTGATGGATCGAAAATTAATCAAAGAATGTGTGATCTTCATTATTAGATATTATGTATAAATTGATCTTAACTTCTTACTTGCATACTCTTTTCCTTGTCATTAGTTTTATCATTATTTACTCTATTGTTTTAAAATATGCGAATATACCAAGTATTCTGTGATAATGAGAGATGCTGAGTAGCGAATACTTTTCTTGCTTCTTCGAACAAATGATTATTTGGTAAAAGTGAAATACAACATTGGTTATCAACAAGGATGATGTAGTTGAATGTTTTGGTTTAGAAGTGTTGTAGTTAAGAAGATATTTTAAGGGAAAAATCCAGTGAGGGGGAAGATTTACGTATTCTTTGCGTGAATCTTCGCCTTTTTTAGAATTTTGGGATGGCTATGAATTTATAACCTATAGGATGAATGAGACAAAAGGAATTTGGTTGAAATAGTATATTTTCTATTAAGATTTGTGTAATGGCCATGTCAGTAGGTTAGATTGGTATCAATTAAATTGATCTGATATTGACTGCATTTAAAGTGATGGTTCATATTAAATTTTTTGTATGTCTAGTTTGTGCGACTGAATTAATAAGCAAAGTTATATGGTACTGAGATGAGCAACAACTTTAGATGATGATCTTTAAAGAATGAGTGTCAATCTTGTTTATGGTGGAGACGACGGTAAGTATTACGGCAGTTTAGAGAAGAATCCATAAGGATAGAAATAGCAAGTCTTAAATGTTAATTTCAAATTCGAGACTTGCTTTGAGACTTGTGATCAATCAAGAAGCAGATCTAATTGAAGTAGATGGTTGCTTGGTATTGCACACCAAGCAGTAATAGAACAACAATTAGTATTGTGTAGGTGGAGTAGTAGTTAGTTCTGGTGATAATTTGTTATTACTTCTAGAAACGTGAAAAGTATTTTTAGTAGTAGTGCAGCTTTCGTGCAAAGTAAGGATTTCTGGATTTTAGCTTTGTTTTGCGGATAATTTTCTTTTGCAGTAGCATTGAGTATTTTGTACATTGCTTTCGGCTTATGTCTGATTTCGGTGATTAACATTTTTCTGAACACTGAACGTGAATTTGTGAAAAGTTTCTTCTTTTTTCAGAAAGAGAAAAGTTTAGCTAGATGAGTCGGGTATTATTTTCTATTACTTGCATAACTTTTGAGATATGAGTAATTTAAATTGTTTCTGTAATTCTGGCGAGATTTAGAGTAAGTTTTAGGAGCACAAGTTGACGATGCACATGCTACAGCTACAGCAAAGAAACAGCAGTCAACAACAGCACAGGAAAATGCTCCAGAATATGTTAAAGTCGGATTACCATCTTTATCATCAACCATGTCAAAGGGTAAAGTTGTTAGTTGGCGTAAGCAAGTTGGAGATGAAGTAATAAAAGGCGATTTGTTGTGCGATATCCAGACTGACGATTCAGTTATGGCCTTTGAGACAACAGAGGAAGGCTTTCTTGCTAAAATAATTCTACCAGGAGGAAGTGGTGCTGTCTCAATAGGGGAGGTAAGTAATTTTTGCCTGAAAAACATCTAAAACTTCTTTAGTTTACTGCACCTCATTTGTATAGTATAATCAGTCAGTTAACAAACAACCGCAGTATCTTATCCAATTAAATATAGGTGATGGATGCTTCTGTTTTACATCATTTTACGATATTTGTATGTATGGCAAAATTAAACGATATTAAGACATTAATTAACTATAAAAAATAAATTCATAAAATTTTTCCTGTTTTTTAGCCTCTTTGTGTAATATGTAAGAAAAAGGAAGATATTTCTGCATTTGCCGAGCCTATTCTTGCTAAAATTACAACTTCTACTCATCATCCCACTTCCGTTCCTACCACTAGTGCTGCTACTACTGTTAATAATAATTCTGTTTCTACGCATACTGAAATTCCTTCAACCACATCTGCATCCAAATCTTCTGTATCTCAAGCTTCAGCTCAAACTGGTCCAAACTCTAGATCAGTTCTGGACAATTCAGTTTCGTCATCAATTGATGCTAAGTCCCAGGCAGAAAAATTGAATGCTGCACGCATGCTTGCTACACCTTATGCCCGAAAATTAGCTACTGACTTAGGTATCAACTTATCGGTATGTCGCTTAACAATTTCCATTCTTTAGTTATTCAAAATTTACATGTCTCTTTATGTAACTGGAAATAATAGTAAATAATAGCTGTTGTATAGATTTATTTTGACTTATGAGCAGCAGAATAAATAAGCCGTTTTTTTTCTTTACATACTTTGCTTGAGGTGGTCACTAGAAAACAGATCACATTTATATCATCTTTTAAAAAGTGTTAATTAATCATGACTATTCTCTTAAAATGCTAGAAGTGCCTCTTTTATCATCTGCTCGGAACATGAAGCAACTGCATATTTTAGTCAGTATGCAGTAATATTCTGTCTTTTATGGTTTTTCTTAATGAGGGTTTAGTAGTCACATTTTCCACTTCTTAAAATATATAACGATGTTATTTACTTCAGGAAATTAGAGGTTCTGGTCCAGATGGACGTATCTTAGCAGTTGATGTAGAAGAAGCTAGACAGAATAAAGCTTCTGCTGCCAGTAATGATAAAAAAGTAAAAGATAATGCGACACCAAAAAAACCTGGAACAGTACGTAAGCAAGCTCTTCCTGAAAATCTCAAATACAAGGATATACCATTGTCGAATATGAGAGAAACTATCGCGAAACGTTTATTATTTAGCAAACAGAATGTGCCACATTATTATTTGACTTCGGAAATCAAAATGGATGAACTAATAAAGTGAGTTAGTTTTATGTTTTTCATATTTCTGCTTCTTTTAAAATGTGTTTTGAATTTACGGTACCTAATTAACGCTATCAATTTAAAACTGATCCTTTAATACACGTGAAAGCTAAGATTTTATAGTAAGCTTATTAGAAAAGTTCAAAAAACTACATGATTTGATCGCTTAAATATTATGTGACTGGAAATTTTGAATTAAAAAGAAACTGAATTTTCGTCATTTATTTGTTATTTCTTGCATCTTGTAATTTCTCTTGATTTATTTCATAAATGGAATATAAAATTTCTGCACAGGATACGAGCGAAATTGAATGAAGATTTGAAAATTCAGGGTATCAAAGTGTCTGTAAATGATTTCATCGTGAAAGCTTGTGCATTAGCTTGCTTAGATGTACCTGAAGTTAACAGTTTCTTCTTAGAAAAAGAAAAAGTTATTCGTCAACATTTAACTGTTGATATTTCTGTTGCTGTAAAAACGCAAACAGGACTTATTACTCCGATTGTTTACGATGCCGATGCAAAAGTTTGTATTTTTTGTTTTTTTGAATTCATTAAAGTTCGAAGTAAATTCATGAAGAATTTTTCTGACTAGGTATTCAATTATTGTCGTTTGTGCTTCAAATAATTGATCTATGTCTCATATTTTCCTTAAATGTAATTGTTAATGAAGATTTCAAATTCTGAATTAATCTTTATTGCCATTTAGGGTTTAACTCAAATCAGCGCAGAAATTAAGCAGCTGGTACAAAAAGCGAACAGTAATAAGTTGATGCCAAAGGAATATATGGTACTTTTTATTAATTTTTCAGTTTTATGTTGATTAAGGACTAATTTTTGTATTTTGTGCTCTGGCTTTAGTAATTACTTATTTGTCTTTACTCAGAGTTCTAATTTTCAGTAACATTTACAAATATTTCGGAATCTAAACCACTATAGTAAATAAATTTTTAGGGTGGTACGTTTACTGTATCAAATTTGGGTATGTTTGGAAGCATACATCACTTTTCCGCAATAATTAATCCACCACAATCGTGTATTCTTGCGGTTGGTGGGTCAGAACGTAAACTTGTACCAGATAATGAAAATGGGTAAACAATTTTTTTGAAAGTTTTTTGATTTTTTCAAAAATTTTATGCAAAAAATTTTTTATTTAAATGAAATACATCTTATTAAAATTCGCATCTGCTGCTGTTCATCCAATGAAAGGATACTTATTATCGCTTTGAATTAAGTTTCAACTAAGATCAGATTTTAGTTTCAAGGCCGTAACAACAATGTTTGTAACAATGTCATGCGACCATCGTGTAGTGGACGGGGCTGTTGGTGCGGTTTGGCTGAAACATTTCAAGGAATACATGGAAAAACCGGAGAAAATGTTGATGTAGAGAACTCTGTTGAAGATTTATCATTAACTGAAATAGGAAAAAAACATTTGTAGTTATTACTCCAAGTCACTTTCATGTTTTTGTTTTTTTTTGCTTTGGAAATGAACAAATTCTGATTTAATGGAATTTTTTTCTAAGGTAATCAAAAAAGACTGCCTTGCAATAATTGAAATTTTTTTTTAAATTTAGTAGGAATATTTATGTTCGAATCTCGTAATTTTTGTAAATGTCCTGTGTGAGTTGAAATTTCAGTTGAAGATAATTATTTGATGCGTCGCATAGGATTTCAGGTGTTAAATTAAAAACTAGTAAAAATTTTGTGTACAGTGTAATTGCGAGGTCAGTTAAAATCGCACGAGTATTTTTTTGCTGGGATGGTTTGCTAGATATATTATTTATTCAGTCACAGTTATATTGAATTTGATTTTATTCTCGTAATTACCGTTAGCGTGCATGCATATTTGTTTCTCAGTTTAGACGGAATAAAAAGAATTTACCATTGTTATTTCCCTCCTTGTAATGTATACATAACTTTAAGTTAAATAGATGCTTTATTTTGTGAAGCACGGAATGAAACCACGATGAAACTCACATCTACTCTAATGACTTTGATTTGGGTAATTTTTTTTTGGGATGAGTAGATCTTATGGTTGTGATTAATTAAAGATAAATCCAAGGACGTATCGGATATTTTGCTACTGGAAGATGTTGGAGAAATTTCACACGTGACTGGTGAGTCAGTTTTTTTCGGATGGGTGTAAAATTCATTTATTTCAATTATTAGTTAGTTCAACTTAATTATTGACTAGTACAATTTGTAACGTTAAAAATATTCATTTAGAACAAATAGTGCGATCCACTTGTAATGTTTACTTTTTTTCAAATAATTTATTAAGAAGGGATAAGTTATATTAGCATAAGAGCCATACTGCCACAGTAAAAAAACGTATGCTATACAAAAAAGAGCTCATGAAAAATGAAACAAAATCACAACGCAAGTATGAAGTTTACCTTGTTTTAAAATAGTTGAAAGGTCACAAACTGTTAAATAAAGTATAAATTAAATATAAAGATGGAAAGTATCTATTCGACACTTTGCATAAAACATAAGGCACTAGTGGTGAGCCATTATAATGAACGAATAAAAAGGGTATTCACGTAAGAATGAGTAATTAGTAAACCAGAAAAATGAAGTGAAAGAATTAAGTTAAAGAGATGTAAAAAAAAATAACTGTACACAATCATCACAGATTTGCTGAAATTATTATATTCCTTATTGAATATAAATTATTATCATATTAATTTTAAAAAAAGTTGTGAGTTATTTTAAATAGAGTTGCGTTATTGCTATCTGTAAGATAATGAATTTATTTGTAAAATGTTAGAAATGGATCTAACTTAGACCAAACTAGACTCAACTGAATTTCGACTAACTAAAAGCATGAATCATAATGATTTATTGCTTGCATGAATTTTGTTGTAAATAAATTTGTCTTTTATGTATTTGATAGAAATTGATGCATTACTTCAGTCATTTACATATAGAATTTGCTTCAGATATGAATTTCATCTCTCAATAAGAAGTCAAAGTGATAATGTCTGAATTTGGGTTATATTTCAGATAATCATTTAATTTGAATCATTCATCAATAATGTCGTCAGATGAATACGAGTTGCCCTAAAATTTAGCATGATAAAACTTTTCGAAATTATTTCATTTGATAAATATGAAAAGTCATGAATTCATCACCTTCACATAAGCAATAATCTTCGCACAGAGTGATATAATATTTGCCAAGAATGACTAATTCGAGAAAAATAAATTAAAACAAAATCCAAAGAATCTGTCACTCCTTGAATACGTTTGTATAATTATTATAATAAATATATGTATAGATTGATTGAATCGTAATATTTTGGACTGATTATAAGAATTAAAAAATAATTTTAAAAGATCGGTATAGGAATGGAAGAATTTGTTAAAAAAGTTTAGAAATATACAGCTGATCTTACAGAAGTTGTAAGTACTTCGAAGCTAAAAATTTACTAAGCATTGGAAACCTGCATATGATTCACAGTAATCAGTCCTTTTAAACGAGGAATAACTGTTATGCCGAACGAGATTATGCTTTTTGGTTGTTGACCTTTAACCTATTTGTACTTCTTTCTGAATAAATTAATAATGTATGCGTAATTTTAATTCCATTGATTAGATTACTGAACAAATTTAATCTAAGAGTGTTTATTATTGTAATCAACGTGCATTGTCTTACTGAAGAGAATTTTAATTCAGAACTAGAATTACTGATTTAAATTTTCAATTGTAAATTATTTGCTGGTACCACGTGATCGATAATTAATTTTGCAAGACAAATATTTCGTCCGATCAGCACTACCTGTAAATGAAATTGTTTATTTATTACGCCAATTATTCAGAATTACTTAATCGAATTTGCAATATTCAATCTTTTACGTAAAAATTGTGACTTTTCAAACTTAACCATTCGCTTTTGATCGAGTTGTGCATACAATTCATAAACATAACTCGCGCAGAATTGGAACTTAATTACTCATAGAAACAACTGAATGACTTATATGTAACTCGATAGATTAGCCAATTTCAGTCACTTTGAAGTCAAAGCATTAATTAGAAATTTCTTACTCAAAGTGTCAATTGCCAAAAAATTGTTTCGCCTTTTAGAGCAGAGATATTTTTGCATGCCAAATTTTTACACAAACAAACTGCTAGTAAACACTTAGTAAACAAAGGAAAGGTCAAGGTTGAAATTTAGTTACTTAAGTATTTTTCTTCTGGAACTCGATGGTTTTTTTGTGGGTCTCTTTTATTTACTGGACAACGACAAAAATGACCACAAAATGGATGTGCAAAACCACATTCATCTGCTGTATTTGAACAATGTGGATAATATCTAAACTTTTACCATTTTTTTTTTTTTTGCAAAATATAAATTATTTGCAAAAATAATTTTAATTAATTAATTGCCAAATTTATCTTTTTTATTTGCAAAAAATCTGTAAAATAAATGACTGATTTTTTTGTACAATAATTAAAGCAGTAAAATTAAAAAAAGATAAAAATTTGAACAAAATTGAAAAAACAAAGTTTTCGTTATTTCAACAGAGATATTGTTGGTGTAAATGTTTGGTGAATTTGCTTTATTTGCAAAAATTATTTCAACTAAATTTTATTTTCAAGAAATGAATCCAAGTAGTTCTGGCTTGTGTAATGCAAATATTAAAAATGAAAAAATTATATTAAATTAAAAAAAATTACCGACAGTGTTCTCGCGGATGCCAAAACCTACAAGGAAAATCAAGGCGATGTTTGGGATTATTCCAGTGAATACACTGAGGTGCTGGCTTATTAAATTTTCTACCTCGTTCAACCACCAATTGATCCCATCGGGACATTTGAGTAGGTACCGATGTAGTATTTTGCTGCGCAGATTCACTGTCTGAGTACTCTGAAAATTTGCATTTTTTTCGTACAAAAGTTAATAATAATCAAAAAGTTTTCTAAATTTTAAACTTTGAAATTTATCTTTTTGTTTCAGAATACTAAATAGGTTGATACTTTTTGCATGACAAGGCACAGTTTCAGGTGCAGTTGTAGATACTACCGATGAATAATTATTCAAGCATTCATCGCCTTCATAGTTCTAAAAATAAATAAGCAAATATTTTCATTTGAATTCATGCACTTAAATACTAGCTAATTAGTCTACTGTATTTACAATAATATCTTAAGATATTGTCTTTAAATATGATGTTATCGTATCCCTTATTTTATATCGATAACAAGAATTAAACTTTTTTTTAGTCAAAAACAATCTCATTAGTTTAAAATGGCATTTTGTTACAATCAATCAAGCGAATTCCTCAGTTTTTTATATTTTTAGAAAACATTTGAAAAAAGTTATCTCTTAATGAGGAAAAAAATTGAATTATTTACTCAAATACTTGTTAATTAGTATTGGAATGCAAAAATTCACTTCTGCTTCATTGTGTTCTTCATTATCAGTACCTGCATTTGGATTACCGTTACCATCAAAATTTTCTCGATAAGCTAATTCTAACGCTATTTTGTCTACTGTAATTGCAGTAATATCTTTAGATATAATATAAGGTTTCAAAAAATTACACGCATAACTAATAATTGAATGATTTAATACAAATAATAGTCAAGTTATTTGATAAAAGTTTTAAATAATTTTTTTATTAAATCAAAAAAGCAGCAGCAATAATTTTAGATAAATTTAGCTAAACAAAAATTGTTTTTTTTAAAATTTAGGTTCATATTTTGAATTGTAAAATACAAAAAATTGTAACAAATGCGCGAGTTTACCTTCTTCTTGAAAGTTGTACATGTTTTCTTCCTCATCACCGTAATCGTTTTCATCTTCGCTAAATAATTCAATTTTAGCTTCCCGCTGACTTTTTAAATCCTCTCCTGTCTCATTAACCTAAAAGTTGTAATTTTTTAAGCAGTAATTTGAAGAAAAACAAACAATGCTAGATTCTTGTGAATGCAAAAAGTAGCAATTACTGAAATAAGTAAAGCAATATCTTTAAGTTTTGTTAAGTAAAATTGTAATCTCAATGTCTTTTTTAAACTCTTTTTTTATCATTTATTTCTGACAATTATCTATGAGTTTAATTTTAGCCAAATTTTGAACAGTTCACATTTTAAATATTTAAATAAAATAAAAAGCAAATAATAAACTTATCTAAGATGGAATTGCTTGCACATTTAATCACTGTTAACACAATTATTTGCAGCTCTGTGAGATGATAAAATTTTACTGACAAAAAAAACTGATAAAAACATAAGATAAGACTGCGATTACAACTCATACCTGGTTATCACTGTGGTAAGCACTGATTGTCCGATTAGCACTGATAGCAATATGCTGGCCGAGAGGGTATTGTTCGAGCAGTTGGTGTGGCTGGAAGAATTGCTCTGAAGTTGAATTTATTTGCATTGCATTGTAAGAAGGCAAAGAGGGATTGTTTGGTGGCGTTGCTGTAGAATGTGCTGTTCTTGTCACGTTAGCATCTGCTACATTCGAGAAATCAAACGTGCTAGCAGGACGTGTGTTAGTGTTAGACGTGATATTAATGCCAAATGGAAATGTGAGAGCTTGCATGAAGTTGACTTCTGGTAGCATCTGATAAGATGCTGCTGGCATTGATGCGATCTGCTCGAGTGTTGCCATCGGTGATAATGCTGCCGCTGGTATTCCACTTGCCACAGTGCTACTATTGGCTACTTCCAAAGATGTTAAATTACTTGCTTGTGTATTCGAATACGGTAGAGTAGAGCTAAATTTTTTTTTTGTTAACAAAATTATAGAAAATGTTCAATCTCATTAATAGCAAAATTAAATGCAAAATACATAAAACATCAAAGCAAAAAGTTAAATATTCAAATTGTGTATTTGGCATAATTCATACTTTCTTATTTGGTTTCTTGACTACTTTAAATAACCTAAAATGTATTACTGATTAGCATCACTTTATCAATTATTGAATTTAAACGAAAATTTGCTGATTCATTTTCGACAGAGTATGATAAATTTGAATTAATAGACAAGTTTAATTTACTTTAATA
>UYYF01004901.1:1675-25226 GCA_900618365.1 Thelazia callipaeda
TTAAATTAAGTTTTCTTATTTCATCCAGGCAATATTCACAAAAGCAACTGGATGAGAAACTTAAAATTGGCCAATTAGCATTAAATGCTACTGATTCGTTAATCTCAGGTGCTGTAAAAATTGGCCACGCTCTTGACAAGGCTACTAGGCAGTGGTCTTCAAATGTTTTAGACTTGAGCCTGGCACTCTTCGGTTGACAAATTAATCTTATTTTTATTGTAAACAGTTTTTACACATCAGTTTCACAAAATTCTGATATTGAATTATATTTAAATATCACTTAAATGTACTAAATTCCTCAAAATTCTATTTATATTAAATCATATGCATGACAATAACTATTAATTAATGCCGTTTTTGGCTTTCTCTTCTTTTCAGGTATGTATTATTCTATTCAGTTCAGTTTCTTATACTTACTTCTGTTCAGAACATGATAACTTTTTTTTGTGCAAGAAATCATACCTTTACGTTACACCTGAGAAAACAGAATATAGATAAAGTATGGCAATAATAATGGATCTTTTACACTGATTTAAAATTACATCCAATAAGCTTCATTTAAAATATTTCTAAATATTCTATATGAGATCAAAATATCCTGAATTAAGCTCAGTAATTTCGAATGAGAAAAACTGTTCATTCATAATCTTACTATAAGCCATTTTTATTTCTTTGGAAACTATTTTTAGACTGAAAAAAGAATAATTGAAAGAAGTGAGAAATTTTGGTTAAAATCGAATAATAATCTTGTCGACAAAAACTAGTATTACTTTCCGGAGATAATGCTGTATATTTTTTCAAAAAACCAAATCTGCCACAAAGAACTACCATGTCGACGAAAGGGAACAATCTCTTGTTAAATCTAGTTACGATCGTTATGAAGGCGGAAAATGTTTCGCAAATATTACAATATTGAAGTGAAATAACCCCTGTTACTATGTTTTCTTCATAAATATTGCAACTAGTAAATCGTGATAAATAATTAAATTTAAAGTTTAGCGATAAATATTTCTTATCTGTGAATTGATAAAATGTATTATTTTAAATTAACTTTTTGCACATGTTAATCGGTACCATTTCAATTTTCATATATGCTAGTATTCTAACACGTGCAATGAACAAAACAAACGACGAAATCTTTGAAAAATTAGCTGAAAAAATTATGAATGCAAATAAATTTAGAACAAAATGAATATTTACATATAAATATGAATTGGTATAAAATGCATCATTCTATACTTTAATTTTTCATTGTTCAGTGAATTTACTTCGATTGGTGAGTATACAAATCAGCTTCAAGTTCATATCACCACTTTAATTAATATGATCCTGAGGAAGTACCAGTGATAAGACAGAAAACCGATGATTATCACTCTAAAATCTATCATCTACAATGAAAAAGCTTACTCTTATGTTCACGAGTTATTTCTGTTTTAATCTAGAATTTACTTGATCCTAACAATCAGATTTGGATCCAAATATTCAATCCATTATTGCAATTGTAATAAAGTTTCATAAGTTTGTAAATTTTAAAAGTACAGCAATAATGGAAGTGGCATACCGATATGTCGAGCAAATTGAAACAACGGTGGAAACAATGCGGCGTCGATGTCTTGCGGTTTATCTTACTACTTATTCACATTTAAATAAAAATTAACTTAAAATCTCCATCATTTAATGTATTATTAGCAAGCATGAAAAACCTTATTAGCTGTACTCAAAAAAAATTGTCTGGCCACTTCATTTACTTTTTGTATTTTACCACCTGTATATTTCTAAATGAAAGTTAGAGCAAAATTTTAGATGTACGACGGTGTAATAAGTATGGGACAAAGAAGTGTAAAACTGGTAGATAGAGCTCGTGAATTGGTCGAACCAGTTGTATACGACACTTCCGAAAGTGTATGTTCAAAAACATTTTTTACTAAATACTGTTTTAATTTAGGAGTGTTGCGATTTCTAATGCATTAAAAATAAAATTCACAAAGTCCCACTTCTAACAAGTTTGCAAATAACCTGAGTACTTCTAAGGTAATAGAAGACATTTCATCGTTTTCGAAAATTTTAAAATATTGGAAAAAACTGAAAAAAAAAAGATATCTTCAGTTTCAAACTGCAATATCAGATATGACCTCACTAGATGCAAACGATAAAGAATTCCGTAACAACTTGTTGGAATTGTATCTTAGCTGTTCCGTCCTTTCAATTGGAATTAGTGCAGGTAATTGAGCGTGAAATCAATGCTGAGAACTGGAAGTGATCGAAAATATTTTTCCTTTCTCTACTCAAAAATAAAAATATTATGAATTTCATTTCTAACATGCTTTGCTTCTTTCAGGAGAAATATCAGGTGCACTTGTCCTAGGTATAATATATCAGAAAGTATTTGACTGGTGGTGGGAACTATTACTTACGATCTTGCTTCCTTATCGGACTTATCTCACTTTTCGCAAAAACGCTGGTAACTGATGGAATTAAAGATTTCAATTAGAAAAATAAGCAAATTTACTTTTCAGTAGGGAAAAAATTTTCGTTCCCTTCCACTTTTCCAGCATTGGATGACACTGAACGGCGAGTCAATTTATTTGGACTTGCACTCATTCTTGGCTCATGCCTAGGTCATATGATTGCATATCGACTGATCTCGACTCTTCCATCCATCAATTTCATTCAGCCACTTGTTCTAGCCCTAGCGGTAATTTGAGTCCGAATTTTTTTTAATGAACTTTCTAAGCTTCTTAATTATTCGTTACTGATAAATACAAATTAAACAGATAGATCCAGAACTCACTCCTGAAACGATATACTCTCCACGACAGACCTTGATAGCTACAGGAACAGGTGTTGGCGCTGCAATAGCTGCAGCCTTCGGCATGATCCATGGCCTGTCTTTCTGCATTATTCTGTCCATTCTTGCACAAGCTGCACTTCTTGCTATTCATCTCCAGGTATTAATGCAAATATGCCTGAAACGTAAATCTCTACCACTTTTAGAACATGAAATATATCAACAGTACCTCTTCGATTATGAGAAATCCTATTCTGACCTTCAGGTTGTAATATACTTCATGAAGAACAAATCATATGGAGTTGGAGAAGCTCAACTGTGTTACATACTAGGATCAATCATTATCCAAATCCCAATAGCCTTGGCTTTTGGTACCAAATCGTATGGCCCACCTCCTCGTAAATAGTCTGAATGCTGTTTAAATTAATGTAAAAATACGAGATAAGGATAAAGTTCGCCATTTATTTGCCAAAAAACCTTCACAATATGTCACAAGTATAATTACTAAGCGAAGATTCACAAGCCACTTACTGTTTAGCTGAAAATCTACTTTAGAAATACTAATACATGAATCTAAGGAATTATGTCAAACGGACCATTTTGGTTCCTGTCAGTAATCGTAACTTTGCGATGAATATACAAAAGTATTTTACACTAATTAGCTGCACGATCTGAATTAAAAATATAAACATCTAATTTAATCATTTTCAAAGTATGCATCTTCCAAATCTTGATCATGCATTTTTTCATACTCCTTTGTTGTGCAGCTGTCGATGCGAGAATAATCGTAAAACTCTTTGTCTTCACCTAAAAGTATGCTGTCACCCATAGTATTGAAATTTAATTAACACCAAAACTATTAATTTTCGTGATTAGAAACTTTGTTAGCTGGGAAGAATGACACAGTGACTATGTTGTCAGAACCAAGAATATCAATAAACAAAAAAAAAAACAAACCACTCAAAAATCTCTGCTCCATATGATCAATGAAATCTGCTCTTAACTGCTCCTGATCACGGCCATCTTCGGATGATTCGGAAGCTGATTCCTGGTCTTCACTGCGACTCGAACTTGGCTGGCAGTCATCACTAGCAGAAAAACAAGTTTCTGGTTTCATCTCGTCAGCTTCGTTACTTTCAATTTCAAAGAGTCGATTACTGGCATGATGTGCAATACTACCCAATTTACCCAATTTAGGTTTTTCGCAGTTATTGTCGCCATTTGTCTGAAACAGAAGTCATGTGCTACTGAAGCAACCATAAACTGATCCGATAAACTTACACTTTTTATACACTACTTCAAATAAAACTGCTATTATAACAGTTGTTACCTTTAAAAACTCATTCCATTCACTAAGCTGAGCAGCACGTCGATTCGAAATAATTTGCGAATCTTCAAATTGCATAAATACACCAGAGAGAGATTCATTCTCAATAGTAGGTCTGAGATAGAACTGCTCTTCTTCAGGTAAAAATCGTCCAATCATTTTGTCAAATAAAAGGGGCTCTCGTTCTCGCATTTTTTTATCTGTGAAATAATCTGTTTCCTTCTTCAATCGTAATAATTCTGCGTAACGCTTATTTCGAAACTTCGTTTCCTGAAAGGAGAAAATATAGAAAGTAAGAAGCCAAAGTTAATTTTTATACTAAGTTAGATAGTACTAGTTCTAAAAAAAGGGACTTTGTTTTTGAATAATTAAAAGCGCCCAAATAAAATAGAGATAACTTCTTTTTAATGAAAATTTTGAAATGTAACAATAATTATTGTGCATAAAATATTCAAACACTTCTTGTCTGAATGAAGCACACAGTCTAGAGTCTTAACATTCTAGTGTTGCAAACGTATAATTTCGAAACCAAACAATAAAATGCTCAAAGAAGAAAGTGGACATCTTGACCGTAGTGCAAATCTGAATGCTTGAATAACCAGAAAACATTTGTGAGATAAAATTACATCGTGCTTTTTAATGTCGACAATTTCTGACTTTTGAATGATCTTTTTCATGTAAAATTTGTTTTCGTAATCATCATCATCAAAACAATCACAATCCTCCGGCGACAGATATTCATGGTAACGACGCAGAAACAAACGTGGGTCACTAACATACAAATCTGCCAGAAAATCTCTAAAATGCAAACAGTACTTCCACAAGAAATCAATTCGAGCTCTGCCACAAACTTTGAGATACATCGCACATATATTGAAAACTTCGATAGCAAGTATTCCTATTTATATCCATGCAAAAAATTTAAATTCTTAGAGATATTTAAGTTCTCAGCGAAACAAAAAACCTTTTTTCCTCAAGCGTTAGATCTGGTGTGTTACGTTGTTCTAGTCGGTAGAAAACATCATTCTCAGCTACAATTCGACTAATCATCCCGTTCACACTTGGACTGATACTTACTAAATTAATTAAAAAATTAAAAAATATGACAAATTATTTAAGAGAATCTTTACAATACAGCTTTAATTATTTTTGCACAAAAGTTTTATCTTTTAATTCACGTAAGAAATCAGTTTTTTTGTCATCAAATTTTTGGTGTAGTGACGGAGTAAAACTTTGCTTTTCCATTAAAATTTGGCATAATACTTACGTTTCTTGAATTTTTCTGTTACACCCATTTTCAGCGCGCATCTACATTACGTGTACTAAGTCAAATCTAATAGATCAAAAATTATCTAAAAAAGACTGCAAGAATAAAGGAGACTTCTAAAGACTTGTAATGTAGCGGTTCGGTCTTAAAATAAGTGCTATACTGAGATGCATGGTATGCGACCAGCTGGTTTGATCGTTTAGGGTGATGAGAAAAATGAAGCAGTGAGAATAGATGCTGTTTTTTATGTATGAATTGAGGAACATCAAGTTATGCAGTACAAGGGTATTGAGAGTTACTTAACGTTTTGTTTGGTGCTATAGGGATATCCTATGCTAGATTCGCAGAGTTATTTTGAGTCAAATTATAATAATTTGAGCATTATATAACAATAGGTCTTCTAGTAGTAGTCTTCACTAGAAATAAAAGTGCTTGGACCTAAAAGTGTTTCAGAAGGATCTCCACCTTATTCATTTTAAATCGCCTCAATGAATGTTTCAACAGTTTCGAAATTCAGTGTCCTAGTTTTTGCTGCTTAGATTTGTTTTTGTGTTTATCTAGGTTTTAGACCAAAAAATGACATAAAAATGCTTAATACTATGATCCATTTTTGTTTTCTATTGGATTTGTCACGTATTTATTTTCGAAGCATATTTCATAGTTCCTCGAGTATGAATAATAATAGCTTGAACTTACAGGTCAGTAATATATAAAAGATGCCTACGAAGTCAAAAGGAGAAACGGTGAGAGTTATTTTTTTTTCAAAACATGTCAACTAGAATTTTCTGTATGTGATGAAAAAGAAAGCTATAATTTTTCTGAAAGTACTCTTTACTGGAAATATGAGTGCTAAAGGATGACTCATATAAAATCTTAAGTGACCGAGGCTAAAATATTGATATTGAATTGTTTTTGTAAAATATTTAATAGATTTTTGTTTGACTACAGATTTTCTCTTTGTTTAATGAATTTTCATTTGACCACAATTTTTTTCTTTGTTGGTAATTTTAATAATCATAATAACTGCTTTCAGCTCAGAGAGTTTATTGTGGTTGGGCGTAAGCTTCCATCTGAGAAAGAACCAAATCCACCAATTTACAAGATGCAAATTTTTGCTTCCAATCATGTTATTGCAAAATCTAGATTTTGGTACTTTACTAGTATGTTAAGACGAGTAAAGAAAGCCAATGGGGAGATATTAGAATGCAAGGAAGTGAGTATATTATGTCTTAGATGTTTCTGTGGTTTTCAATTATTTATGGATCCACCATAACTTTCTGTAACTGATACTATTATACTTCGTAGAAATTTTTTGGAAGTAAAATATTCAGTACGTTTCCTTTCATGGTCAGTTTAAGAATATATCAGCGTGGAATGTGGGCTTGAGCTTTTTGGTTTCTCAATGCATATATTTTCTAGGTTTTTGAAAAGAGACCTGGTTATATCAAGAATTATGGCATATGGCTTCGTTATGACTCACGAACAAACCATCATAATATGTATCGTGAATATCGAGACAATACTATTGCTGGAGCTGTTACGCAATGTTATAGGGACATGGGTGCACGCCATCGAGCACAAGCAGATAGAATTCAGGTCTTTATTTCAACCATGAAATATGACCATGTTGCGATTAAACAATTCATCTGAAAGGGCTTAGCATATACTTCAAGAATTCAATAATTTGAAATTATACAATTGATTATGTTCTCTTAGGTTTGGATTAATATTAGGATGGTTTTCAGATCATCAAAGTTCAAGTTATCAAAGCATCAGACTGTAAAAGAGCAGCAGTGAAGCAGTTCCATAATTCGAAGATTAGCTTCCCATTACCGCATCGTATTCCTAAGAGACAAAATGCTGCCATCTTTACCACTCGTCGTCCAAGAACACATTTTGCTTAAATGCTTTGTTCTTTTGTTTTGTTTTGTGGATAAAGAAGTGCTGAATTTCAGCATATTATAATGTTGTTAATAAAAGATGCTGCATATTCTGTTTAACTGATACTTTCATTAATTTTTAACTTCTTGCTGCTGCAAGAGATTTGCATGCAATAATAAACAGCTTGGCAACATATTACATTGGAAATAGTTTATTTTAAGGTTCCTTGACTTCTATTACTCGAGTTCTGTGAAGGTCTAAAGTCTTTGTTACTTGAAATATCTCTGTAGGTGGAAGTCATTTGCATGACTATCCATTACTTTAAGGAAAATGAGCTTAAGTATGTAACAGGAATCTATTGGTCAGTATCATAATTCTTAAGGATCCCAACATTACAGGAGTAATGGATTGTTTTGTTGGTGCCTCTACAGGTGCGCTAAAAAGTAAGTCGGTAGATTTTTCTAGTGTTATGATCTTTTCGTGTTGGTGTTTGGGAAGTATTTAAGTTATTCCAGGTCTTCAGGGTATATTTTAGTACGATTGCTAGTTGGGGTTTCAGTTCTCTTGAGTGTATGTGAAACAGTTGTATTACATTCAAATTTGTATAAAGCTTAAACTTACTGTATCATGTTTTCAGTTCAGTTAGTTCAATAGTCGCAAGTTAAAAGTTTTCGATAAGAGGTGAAGTTGGACATTTTTCAGGTATTTCATTTAAAGAAAGCGCATTCAATAACATTAGTCAAATTTCATCTCTAAAACCGCAAGAAGATGCAATAGCATGTATGAGTTGGACGGACGAAGACCAGGTTATAGTTTTTTCAGTCAAATTTGTTGCAGTTGTATCTAAATTATAAGAATGCTGCCCTTACAGACTGAACTTTTGGTAGCTCAAGTGAATCAGCAACTTAAATTATTTGACACTACATCCAACGCCTATACCGAACTTTTTGCTGTAGGAAATGGGAGTGGTGCTGTTAAAGGAGTGAAAAAAATGAAGTCGTATGTTGTTTTAGATGTTTTTTGTCACCAATTTCTTACTAAACTTGAAAATAGTTGTGAGTGATTACAGAGATCCCAAGAGGATAACTACAAAAGTCAATATATCGCGGAACTAAATTTTAGTGTAGTACGAGAGTGCAATTATTTTTCCTTTTTGTAGTGTGACTTTATGTCAGTTAGTTCAAAATTTTTGATTTGAAAATTTCACTCTGTTAGTCGCATTAATTTCATGACTATTTTTTGATTTGAAGTAATTTCTAGAGGTGTATATATATCGGCTGTTGAATCTGGTGAAATCTCTGTTTCTTCATCAAGAGGAAAAATTGTCAAAGAGCTGAATGCAGGCAGTAATTTAATTGTAATGGTGCCTAACTGTGAACGAGAAGAACAGTATGCAACTGGTGGTAAAGAAAATCCCTTGAAAGTTTGGGATGTAGAGAAAGGAGAAAGAATTTTTCTAGCCAAGAATGTACGACCAGATGAATTTCAGCTAAGAGTTCCAGTATGGGTGAATGGTATAAGATTTATACCCAAATCTCAAAGTATTGTCACAGTCACGGGTGAGCATCAGGTAAAAAGCTCTGTTTTTTCAAATATTTCTAAACCATTGACATTAAAAAGTAGACTGCAGTAGCTGCAGAAATTTTGTGATTGTGCCAGCAGTTTTAGATCTCATTTGATTTAGCAGAGGCGAAATAGTTTTTAATATTTAGTAAAGATTGTGTAACCAAAATATTTTATGATCATGAATATGAAAGTGCGAAAAATTCATAATATGTGTTATAGTTATTTTACTCTTAGATTCCAGATACGATTATATGATCCTCGAACCCAACGAAGGCCTATCAAAGAAATGGAATGGGCTGAAGAGCCTTTAACTGCAATGTCACTTTGTCGCAATGATATGCAGTTAGTTGTTGGAAACAGTCGCGGGGACATGGGTTTATTTGATTTAAGAAATAAAAGTAAATTTCCGATTCTTTCTTTTTGTTTCTGTGCTTGGGTTTTACACTTAATTACAATAAGCAGGATAAGTAGTAGTAACTAAAAAATAATTGACTGGTTGTGTAATTATAGGAAGATAGCATACTTACAAGTTCCAAGTGAAGTTATCGATTTCAATATAACTGTTGTTTGGTGCATAATTTAATAAAATTATCACTACTGTTCTCCGTCAATTTGTTTTAGTACATATGGTATGTAAGTACAAGGGATTCGCTGGATGTATCAGTGGAATTGACGCACATCAATCTGCTGACTACATTGCGTCTTGTTCTTTAGATCGTTTTGTAAGGCTGCATGATCTCAGTTCAAAGAAACTAATTCAAAAAGTGATTATTTTAACTGACGAATCTTTATAGTAATCTATGTCATTATACCGTTAGAGTCGTATAGAATTCTAGTCTCGACAGTTAAATTACTTTTATGAACTTTTTTTTTGCTCCAACTTCACCAACATTCTTTTTTTTCTGGGGACTTTTCGAATTTTTTGATTGTCATGAACTAGCTTTTACATTTGGGATAAAGAGGGACTTTTGAGGGGGTAGAGCACTTGGATGACTTTTGAAGCACCTCGATTCCCTCATTTGATTTATATTATTTTTTAGGTTTACTGCAAAGCTCGTTTGAATTGTATTTTACTTCGCGAAAATTTGTCACTTATAACTATCAACGACGAATTAAAGCCAGAAACAAAAGTCGATGACGACTGGGAACAAATTAAAGTAGGGACATTACAAAATCCGTCTCCAACCAAATCCAGTTATTCTCAGTTACTGAGAAACAGTTAATTTGAGGTCATTAAATTGTACACTTGATTTTGACTGAAATCAGTATTTAAATCAAAGCTTTCAATTGACAGCAAAGTGACGTCGATGATGGAAGCAGTGAAGATGAAGCCTTGTGGAATGACGTTAAGCACAGCAAAGAAAAAACATTAAAAAGGAAATGCGAAGTTAGTATATGTATAGTTTCGAATGATTTCAGCCATAACCAGAAACGAGTTATTTAAAAAGTTACATAAGGTGCTTAGCTTTCACCTTTTGTTAAAAATTAATTTTGCATCCTAAATCAAAATACTTAATTTCTGCGTTCTAAAAAGATTACGTCTTAGTTTCAGAAGTTTCAGAAAAACAACTCAGAAGAATTAGTAAAAAAGCCGAAAGTTTCTAAAGAAGGAAAACGAAAACATAATTTCGAGAATCCAGATATATTGACAAAGAAGAAAATTGTGCGGCCAAAACGAAAAAGCGAAAGTATCGATGAAATAGCAGTCAAGCGTATGTCCAAGGAATCAAATAAAATCTAATAAACTGCGTAGAATGCATGTTCGAAATACTTTTTGATCGCTTATAATATTAAGAAAGAGAGAAATTATTGACTGTGTAGTCTGACACTATGGCATTGTTAAACCATATTTCATTATTGCATTACTTGCTAGCATAAATTGTCGATCATTATATCACAATTTTCATTTCTTTGTGTCAAAAGATGTTTTATTATGAAGGTATAGGAAGTTGCTTTTGTGATCTCGTTTTTGTTGCGATAGTTTATTTTCTGATAATCTGTTACATTTTGATATGAAATAATAAAAGTTGTTAAAGGCATTATAGTCATCTTCGTTGCATCAACTACAGATATTAAGTTGCCACATGACATTTCTGATTACTGGCGGTATTAGTTCTGATTCTGAAAAAAGACCCACTTATGGTTTTATTTTTATCTATTTTCTACGATATTACACGTATTAAATTTGAGTCCCTAGCAGCTCTCCCAAATAACTCATGTTTATGCATATATTCTCTGGATTAAATACGCTCTCATCATTCAATGATTAAAAATTATTGAAATATACCCAAAGTTATCCTGGTTGGCATACTGTTTTCTTGTATCCTAATAGCACCGTCTTCATCGCGATACTGAAGATAGATACGAAATGAAAAAATTAATGATTGCTCACAAATTAACAAAATATGAACTTTCCGCCAATTGCAGCATCAAAATATACTAAGGTTTACTCACGATTTCCCTGAGCGGTCCTGGAATTAAATGTGAAGTGAGGTAGGTTGGCCAAGCTACACTGACAATTCGTCGAGCAAAGTTTATTAATATTTGAAATCGAGTTTGCAGACAGTGTGCTTCTTCAACGGCATCAGTTGTTAGCAATGTTGGCAGGAGGTTAGCCAATTCATCTGAAGAAAGAAATAAATGCTTAGGGTATTCTAAACTGTGTATCAAATATGCAGTTTCATACAAATGAAGAAAATAGAACGCCTTAATTTTGCCTTTTTGTTTTTTTAAGATTTCTGTCTTTTAAAACAGCTAGAAGTGTTTGCAGCTAAAAAAAAAAGAGATACCTTGGTAAGAGTCAATAAGTGCGATAATGTCTTTCATAGCATTTAAAAGCGCGGCATCTTCATATTGACTACCTTCTTTTAACAGTTTTTTTTTTCTTCAAGAAGTATATACATTTATTATTCGAATATTGCAAAAAAATTTTGGAAAAAAATGAATAAAAACAGAACTAAAAAATTATTTTGTAAAAGCAACTGAAGATAAATAAAAGAATGAGCGAAGTGAAGAACTGAAGCTGCTATCAGTAAAAAACTTATTAAAATAAATGTACTAGCGGAATTAATGAGAGCATTTCCGACTTGCAAAAGAAAATATGCTACACAAATAGTGAACGCTGATTGACTGTTAATTATTAGACTTACTTTTGAACATGCTTTCGGCGACGGGAAGAAGCCGTAGAAGCGAATGAAGCGTTCGAAGTAATACTTACTGAAGTAGATGCTTCACTGAAGGCCTATGAAATTACGAAATTTTTGGCTGGTTCATCATGACAAAATTCATTACTTAAAATATCTAGCCAAAAAATTTCACACTGTCAATATAAAGTACAAAGGTTCGAATGATCGTGAAGATTAATTTTAAACGATAATACAGTGGAGTAAATAACTGAATTGTTTTAGGAAAAGCATCGTTACTGGTTGCTCTAAGCCTTTAGACCAAATTTTTAAAGAAAATACCTCAGACATTGATACATCATGATTTTCAAGTTGTTCAATAGTAGACTTCACAGTATCTTTTTTCTGTTGTCGTACAGTTTCTAAACGACCAGAATAGCGCTCTAATAAATTTTCCCAATTTTGTACATCCTCCAAGATATGTTTGCAACGAGCACATGCCCTTTCGCATAAAATCCTTGTGAGTTCTGCGAAGATATCAGAATAATTCACATCACAAACAAAAAAAGCAAAGAAATTTGCAATCAAACTTCGGTGAAATTAAGTTCCGATTGTTTCTTTAAATGAAGAGATATTTAAAACAAATTACCTTGATTCCCAAACGCAGTTTTCAATGCTCTATCCCAAGCATCTGCTTTACAGTGATATTCCAATATCTGCACCTTATTAGACTGAAAATTTTCCAAAAATTTTAGGATTTAATACTGACTTTGAAAAAATGTAAATTTTTTGTTTCCATGTTGATCTGATTGAAAGCTCAGCGAGAGTATACTCTCTATCCGAAAGTGGCATGTTTATAATTTTTGTATTATATCGTATCAAACACATATCTTCAATTAGTAGAAACAAAAACACCAAACATCATGTATCATCATACAAGAGATTCATTAATATTGAATGAGGTCAGGCAAATCAAACCTACATCCTGATTAATGTACGATAAAATTCCAGCAACATCAGCAAACTTTCCAGTATTTTCATAAACTGGTACCATAGTTTGGAGTAAACTATCTATTGCTTTCTTATCCATACCCATAGCCTGTCCACATTCAATAACTTCTTCCCAATTTTGAGCATTACGATAGCATTGCAGTGCTTGACTCATATTATTTGAACGCATAAACAACAATGCAGCTTCTTTGAAACGTCTTTTCTGCATCAAGTGGTTGGCACATAATTCACATACTTGCTAAAATAATTTTACAATTTGATATAGATAAATTACTACTAAAAGTTTTCATAATATATAGACGGAACACATAACTGCAATGAATGTTAAGGTGAAAATAATTTTAAAAAATTACACCAATTACCAAATAAGCTTTTTTTCCTCGAAACGCTATCAACGCATCAGAATATAAATTTTGTCGTGTAATTATTTCTGCAGCTTGTTCCCAACAATTATCCACTTCTGACAAATTTCGAATAGCTTCTACGTATGATCCCAAATACAAGTCGATCTTATATCTTTGGTAAGCTGGAGGTGAATGTTTTTGAAAATCCAGTATCAAAGATAAATAATCACCAGGATCCTATGAATTCAAGGATCATTTAAGCAAATAAAATTCAGAAAAATAAATACACTACAAAGAGCTCAACCTATGATCATTGCATTTAAAGAATAAAGAATAAATCAAAACAGAGAAAACATTAACTGTGCCATACTTCTACTATCATACTTTTAAGAAAAATTACATTCGATATCTTTTAAAAATATCATATTTTTACCATCTGGCAGATTTCAGCGACAGCAAGAGCCATATTCAAATCATACGTTGACAATGCTGCTTTGAAAAGATTTTCATTTGGAGCTAGCAAAGAAACATATGAAATCCATTCTTCCAGATTCTTCTTATTGGAAACTAAAAAATGCATGTAAAATAAATCAACTCCTGCAGAAATCACGAACAGCAAAAAATAATTATCCGAACTTCTGCCTTCAAATATTTATGAACTCGATTTGCAACAGTTACGAATTTAAATCAAGATATATCTTTGAAAAACGCGATTTATCCTTCTCTTAAATGATATCTGAGTCATTAAGATAATTATAATAAAACGCAGAAATCAAGCAACGAAATGCCTTCAACTTAGGCTTCAAACACTTCGAAAGCAATAAATTCGACTAAGTACGTTTTCGTGACTGTTCCCACAACGCTATCAGTGCTTCTGAAATTTGTGGCGGCTTCCTTTTCAAATATGTGGATATAACGGTAGTGTAGAGTTTCTCAATCAGTGTATCATCAAGACTTAAAATGCACTCTCGAAGAACGTTACAAACAATTTGAATCTGAAATCTGAGATATAAATTCTCATATCATACGACAGAGTTCTACTTTACTATAAGAAAATTTGTTCAGTCTTCAATTTAATACATTACAACGCCCAAAACCTTGAATAAAATAGTACATTATATGCTTTTAGCCATTAACTGCAGCTTGTAACTCACGCATCAGTGTTTCTTCAGAAACGTAACTAATTTCATTATACATATATAGATATTGAGTTCACTTTCTTGGCTTCTTCATTTTCAAAAGAAAAAAAACCTTATTATTTTGCTTTACAAAGGTTTTAGTACGAAAATTGCTGTAAATCTCCGAATACATGCACTGCGTAACATCCTTATTATTCAAACTGGCCACAAATAAATTCAATAATTCGGCACAGCAAATGTCAAGTACAAATTTCCGGACATGTTTCATGAAAAACTATAATAAAATGAGTGTAATAAGTTGAGTAAGGTTAAGTCTTTGAAAATAGCAGTCATACTTCATGTATGCAAAATTTTTTTATCCATCTTAATATTTTTAATCGGCAATTTCAATAGGGACACATACATGCTGAACAGAAGCTTCTTCTCATGGCAATTTTTCTTTGCAAGAGAAATCAGTAATATTATCTATAAATGAAAAGACAAACTTCTGGATTATGATCGTAAAATAAATTCATGTCAATGCGGTATTTTTTCATCATCAAGGCTGCTTCTTTGAAGCATAAACTATCAAACAATTTTTGGAGTTTACTAATTAGCAACTCTCTCAAATGAATCGTTTCCAAATTACCTATAATTAGCTGCAATGACTATCAAGGAAGCAAAAATTCAATTTCTAAAAATTAAAATTGCCGACAATTTGTGAAAAATTGAAGAAAATGAAACGATGTTGTAATTAAACCAACGTAAGTGCTCCTATAAGTGAAAAAAAATCTAGAACATGAACCACGAGGCATTTGCAGCCATACTCGAGAGCCATTGGCGTCATGGCCAATTAAATACGTTCCTTTTTCAACAGAGCGATTAGCTTTAAAATTTGCTTTCTGATTCGTCAAAACATCTTCCAAGTTATTAAACAGTAATTTCGACGATGCAGATTGTGAATCAAATGTTATGCAAAGAAGATAATTTTGATCCAGCGTATATGATCCTACGTATTTCAAAATTGAGTGGCCATTTACAACCAGGTCACTCATCTTATTGATTCCAAGAATACTATCCTGGAAAAAGCGACAATTTGACTTATATATTAATCTCATTGTTTTGAACTGACGATAACATTAATTTTTGTTTAAAAAAAACAGATAATAAGAAAAAATTTATGGTTTGGGACGAATTCATCCAAAGCGTATCAGGTAAATAACATTCAGATTTCTTTAAATCTAATAATCATTCCTTTCACAATCATTCACTCGTTTCAACAAGTAATATTCTGACCGAAGCGATACGACAGCGGTGTAAGGGTGATGAAATGAAAAGATCAGTTTCCATATAGTTGCTGCTGCTGTCTTCTCTCACTGAAATCCATTTGCCATCATTTCCTTGCAGTGCAAATCCATCCTTGAAGCAACAGTGCCAAATAAATGGTTTTTCCGAAGAATATAAGAAGCTGAAACAGAAAACATAATATGGACATGCAATTTAATTAATGAAAAAAAATTAGCCTTAAAATTTTGAAGATGTTATACTTTACGAAGTACATATGATTACACTGATAATAGAGAGTCAATAAGATAAAATTAGTAATCACGACAATTTTTAACTGTGCACACTTTATAATTATTCGGCAGTACTGTTTTATTTCATGAACTTTGATTCCGAAAAAACAACTTGGTTTGGTAGCTAAAATATTCACCTTTTCTCACGATTTATATCTTTTAATTTAAAAGTACATAAATCATATAAGGAGGAAACAACAATAGCAGATAGTTGATTTGAACAGCCTAAACAAAGATTGTAACAGATGCAATCCTTCGGAAAATTAGATGTATCGTATTCACCATATTTTTCGTACCTCCCTTGATGTAATTTATCTGCAAAGACATGTACTTTAGAACCAAAAGTAAAAAATTTGTAGTGAGAAACAATCAATGTCTGAAACGTAATTAATAAAGCATAAATTATTTTCACAAGTTTCTTTTTAAAAAAAGAAATGAATACACACAGACAAGGAGAGAATGATTTCCCAATAGGAAAGCTGCAGTACCACTGTTCTGTGCTATTTCACATACGCTACTCGAAAACTTAAGTTCATAATGACACATCGGCGGTGGAATCGGCGCACATTTCAAATCAGTTACACGGACCTTATCTGAAAACCATTTAAAAATCACATTTTGAAGAAAAAAATGTAGCTTTTAAACCCCCAATTAAGAAAGAAAAGTCTTCGATAATATAAATCCATGATAAAATCTTAATGCAAGTATCAAGCATAGAAAATTCTGCAACTTTCATAAATTATAAATCAGATTGTCATCTCAAAAATGAAGACAGCTAGATTTTGGATTGGATCTCATTAAGATGAAAAGTTATTCAAAATTGTAAAATAAATTAATAACTGTTCTTTCTTTCTACTATATATAATGAATCAAAACTGCAACAATCTATTTGGGACCAAGACCAATTACATACTTCCTGTTATGGATAAAACAATTCCATCGCAAAAATCATATACAAAGTCGAAGTCAATCAAAACTGCTCGACCACTAGGCGAAACATAGCAAAATTGATTGGCATTATTCTCATGCCAGCAAGCCAACAAAAATTTACCACTAGATACTATGGAATATTTAAGCATCCAATCATAATTGCTGACGCACCAGAACTGAGCTAAAGTAAAATCCTTTTCTAGAAATTTTGAATAAACGAAGTATAGAATAAACTCCCAACTTTGAATTTTACCTTCCTGCGCAGCATTTTCGGAATCCCAAGTCAACGTACAAAATATATCTCCGGTTTTGTTCCATCCCATCCACTCGATTAATATTTCCTGACGTGATCCATGCTCAAAATGTGAACGTTTTTGTCCATTACGCTCATAAAAAATAATTTCCCGAGCATTATTTTTAAGCCGACTAATGGCGATTAAGTTTCCCGTAGGTCTAAATATATCACCTTCATTTAACAGTAAAATAGAATAGAAGATATAACATGCAAATAAATTCGTAACAAAAAAAAAGTTATATCCATATGAGCAGTTCAAATTTACAGTTTTTAAAACTGCTATATTTATGATAATTTACAAACTTTCCCGTTTATAATTCAGCGGCAGTGCTTATTGCTTATTAAAAATAAACAAACTTAAGATTGCTTCTGCATGAAACAAAAGCTGATACATTACTTTTAAGAGCAATAAAAGTTAAAAACAAAATGCTCCAAAAGAACAAATATGAAAACTGAAATAAATATCAAATAATACTTGAAAGCAAGTGCTTCTTCAACGTTACTGGCATACTGCAAACGACTGATAAGCTCGCCTTCGTGATCGAAAACACAGAAATGACGGAAATTAGTTTCATATTCCACATAACTAACAACTACATAGCTGGCATCTCCATTCCACACCAACAATACTTTATGTGAATCATATTTACTCACAACCGTAGGTTGTTCACAGTCATCCTTCAAAATGATACTTTATTTGTCTTTACGAATCAATCATGAATTATTGGAATAACACCGAATTTCCAGCAATTTTAAGTTTGATTTAAAACCAAAACCTTTTTCGGTAATTTTCTTGATCCTGTACCTTGAAATTGTGTTGCTTTCGAACCCCAACCAAGAGTCATCAATTCTTCTAAATAGTCACATCAAATCTCTACTTTTATAACGCAGCCATTAAACTCTAAGAAGTCTATATGCAAAAAAAGAAGTCAAGTTATATTTATCACCAATCAATAAGGTATTCTTTTCCCAAATATCGGAGATCTCTCAAAATATTAGCATATACTGCCACATGAAACAGAAAGACAAGAAACCTCGACCAACTTTTGAAGAATTCAACGGCTGCTCACTGAAAATATCGAACTGACGTGTTATAAAATATAAAGTATCTGAAGAAGCGAGTAACAAAACATGATAGTCAGGGGCCCAACTTGCAGAGCACACTTTTGTCGATACTGATTCAAATTCTTCAACCTTAAACGAAATATAAATTATATGTAGTAAGCGTGAAGATAGTGAAAAAAGTGAAGATAACAAGTCAATTGAAAAAAATTTTTAAAAAATAAATAAAGTAACATAGGAAACTGTATTTTTTTTTGCAATTTTGAACATAAAGACAAACAAATTTCACGCCAACAACATTATAAACAAACATTTCCATTTCCGAGATCCAAAATTAGGATTACTCCTGAGGAAAATACAGCACATAAGACATATTCATCACTAAGATGATCAAAAGAAACGAGCTCGGCTCCATTACGTTGTTGTGACCATTCCAGAAATAGCTAAAAAGAGACGACATCTCAATAATAATTCAACGCCAGTTAATAGAAATGATATTAATTCATCGTTTTAAAATGCAACAAAACACCAAAAACTAGATGCAATAAGTCAGAAATAAATTTTTAATAATGGATTTTTGATAAGTACATACGACATCTATGTGCCATTTATTTCCATACGTTATGATAATTTGTCACAAAAAGGATAGCTATTTTTAATAACTCATTACAGTTATTATGTAATGAACAACGGAAAAAAAGTCATGAAATAAAGAAGGAAAAAAATTCATAGCAAAAGCTTTTGAATTGACCAATTTATTTCATAACATAATTCAACTAATGCCGTCATTTATCATTAGAAGTTTGGAGAAAGAAAAAAATTCCCTATAACGTTTTGGAACTAACATAATCATAAAGATTAAAATTATCCTGCAAAAGATAAACGTACAGGCATTGTAGATGACAAGTCATAGACTCCAGCTTTGCAAGCACAAAAGATCTTATTTTCAATACTAATACAGACCGCTTCTACATCTAAAATTACACAACAGTTAGTACATTGACACAGAATTTGAACATTTTATTCATAAAAATATGAAAACAGCGTATAAAAAGAAATCTGTTCAACTACTTATATTACTACTTTGTAAAGTTCATTGAAGCAAGGTTTCTCACAGAATTATTGATGGGATTTACAAAATATAACACATTCATATATAATTTGCACTCATTTTTAGCAGTCTATATTTTATAAAAGTAATAAAATTATATAAATGCAAATTAGCCAAAGTTATTACAATTTATGATTCATCAGAATAAATTATTAACTTAAAAACAAACCATTAGAAGAAGGAAGTGGTGAGCACAGCGTGTCTTTCTCATTTTTGCCGTAGGATTTAGACAACTCAGTATTGATAACAACTGCAGATCGAACTTTTAAATTCCGCATAACTCAAAATATACATAATATTACAGATTTCAATTTTTTATGCAAATTACTGACATGCAAATTAACATTTCAATGAAATCTGTCATATTTACTAGTAGTTGAAAAAAAGGAACTGAAGTACAGTAATCTAGCAGAGATATGAACTCAAGTAACTAATTAACTAAAATACTTTGTACAAATTTAACACGTTTTTTCCAAATACATTATTACGACAAACTAAATGTGAACCTGCGGTTTTCAAAAACTGTTTTGTGTTATTAAACTAAAGTCGCTATGCAATTTTTTGATCTCATCTCATTTCATATATCCATTTTTTTAAAGTAATTGTAAGCAACCAACCATACATTTATTCAATAGATATGGTATACGGAATCCCTAAATATCTGAATAATGGTAAGCAGATCGTATTGTATCCCAGTTTTGCATTCGTTCAGTGTGATATTACCATTATAGTTTATGGGAATAATACTTCTAATTATTTTCAGATAATTTGCAATATAGAGTATTTTGTTCTAAATAAAGAAAAGATTACTGTGCTTCAAATAAAAGATTACTGTGCTCTAAGTAAAAAAGGGATTACAAGTTCTGTACAGTAAGGGCGTAGTTTGCTCGTGTTATTAATCTGAATTTAATTTGATTGTTGTACTTGTTGAGCATAGTGCTGTGTGCTATCAAGTCTAAAACTTGCATAACTTTCACATCTTTCACGAGTAAATTACTGTATTAGGTGTGGTGTACACGTACGTGTATTTGTAACTTGTAGGTTTTGTTGCACTCTTTTTTTTATATAAATAGATCCACAGAATTTTGTTTATTGATATGAAAGTGAGGGTTGAATCTTCGATACTTTCATTGCGTTCTTTTACAGCATTTTCATGTTGTTACTGCTTAATGATTAAATATTTGTTTATCGTTTCATTATTCATGAAAAGTAGTATGTTCGTGAGTCTGTAATGGATTTTCATCATTAGATGTAAGAGTGAAGAAGTCTTTCCTTCCAAAACTGAAAGCTCTTTCGTCAGGATGTAATTTGCTTTTATTACTAACCTCGGTATTTTTTGTGCTTGATCTGAGAATTTGATAGTATTCCTTCTGATTGCATTATTTTTGAATTAACTGGTTAGTGGAGGAATCCAAATTTATGCAAATGAGGAACTGGTTGATGGTCGGAATTTAAAAGTTGAATGATTATTTTTGTTTTAGTTTATTGATAATATGGCTGATGTGTTGTATGAATCATTGTTGGATACATGTGTTTCAAAAGCAATGGCTACGGTTAAGAGCATGAAGTACGATAACGTAAAAGCGTTGCTGGATGATGGAGATGAAAAAATTGATAATATTATTAATGGCATATCAAACGTAATTCAAATTTCTGTATTGTTTTTTCTTCTGAGATTCAGCGCATAAGTTCTGATTACATAGCATTTTTCGGTGTCAAAGATTGATAAAAGTTATTTAGTTTATGTGTTTGTGATTAAGTATTTGACATAATTTAAATTAACTTATGTAAAATCTAAATTATTCATCTAAGCTTTCAGTACCATTTTTTTTTAACCATGCGGAAAATAGTTCAAGAATTTTTTTATGGCTGATTTTTTTAGGTCAAAGCTTTGCCAACTGAACGTGAGATGGTTCTAGTGCAAAACAAATCGCTCGCTGAATGGAATTTATCGCAAGAGCCTAAAATTGATGAAGCTAAAAAACGTTTACAAACTACTTATAATGAAGCTGTCAAGGTGAAAGACGAAGTAATGGAGCTTAAGAAACAACTGGGCAAGTTATTCAGATCTTTGAAAAGAATAAAATTTCACACAGATGATAGCAGTATTATTTGTGTATAGCACGTAGATTTCTCTTATAATAGCAAAAATAATTCAAGCTCTAGACTCTATAAACGGTGTGATAAACTACACAACAATCATCTATGATGTAGATCTCACGAAAAGTTGTATAAAATAGAAAATTGGTGTAAATTTAGTGTACATTAATACATGTTTTAGATCTTTTATCTGATGAGAAGTCATTAGACACATCAAGTGTGCTGTTGCAAGCTGCTGCGCAGTCGGCTGATGACGAAAGTGAAGTAATAATTCAGATTTCATGAAGCAGTGCAAATTAGCTTAAGTAATTCGTAAAAATTCCATTTTTGAGTATGTAAATACTTTTTGAACTGCTTCTTTAATCGAAATATTTGGTCATCTGTTTGACGTTATTCGCTAATTTTTGTATTTCTCATGGCACATGATTAATTTTTTTATTATTACGAAAATTTGAGTGCTGCAAAAAAGCTGCTGCTTTGTAGGTTCTAAAAATCCATTGCTTTCGACATGTTTGTCTTAGATACATAATGAAAATTGTTCTTATTATGCATCACTAATGCTTTCAACTGCAATGATTCCTGCAATCACTGACAGATAGGAAGTTAATTCCTAATATTAGTTGAGCACTGTAACTATTTTCAAGTTTTTAATTGCCACTATTATAACTTTTGTAAAGTTTTAATTCAGACCTTCGTTCTAAGTGTGACATTAACAGTCAAGATTAAGTTTACATGGCTTTTATTTCAGGCAATTGCTGATCAGTATTTAAATGGCGAAATAGAAGTGGATCAGTTTCTGAAAGTATTTATTGAGAAAAAAACTCTCGCTCATATGAGGTCAGATTCTCTTCTTAGACTTTTTGTGTGGAATATCTTTGTATTGTGCCCAACAACTTGGGATTCTTAAAAAAAGTGGGCAAACAAGATAGTTAGGTATATAACATGTGGCGAGCACTATATTCTTTATCAAGCTATATAGTACTTTATTTTTGTTTTAATCATGCAGGAAGATCAAATCGGAAAGACTGTTAGCGATTTTGCGACAGCAGCAGTATGCACAACCCACTTCTAATAGTAGTGCTACACCATATCCAACAACTACTGGTGCAGGGCTGTATCCTCGAGCTCAACCGGTGCGTCATTCGTTTTGGTCCTAAGGGGTTGTGTTAAAATCTATGTAATTTAAATGTTACTAGCACTACTGGAGAGTTTTGTGGAAATGCTAAATAAGAAGTGATTTTGAGTATAATAGATCAAAATATAGTTATCATTGTTTAAAAAGATTTTAAGTCACGTTTGTAGTACAAGAACTATTAAGAGTAAATTTTATTTCCCGAAGTGTATTAAATTTTATCCTATATTTCAATAAAAAGAATATAAAAATTGCGACATTATTTTACTGTATAAAAATTATTTTGCACATTGTTATTTAAGCATATTTTTAATTTATTTTTGCGTGAGTTTATAGTAATTTAATTTTTTTGATAAAATAATGTGTTACAGTTTTCTCGAAAATTTGAGTGTTATTTTGAGTGAATTTGTATTTACATATATATTGTACGTTCCTTTGTCTTCGATTTGCTTAGCCTTTATGACGTCATCGTGCGTTCTGTTTTGGTAAGGTCATCTTGCGTTCTGTTTTGGTAAGGTCATAATCGCACGTGACCGCAACGTCAGCAATCCCACAACCTTTCATATACAGTCATCGCAGTACATATATTGGTGATACAAATCACTATTTTGACTTTTTTTGAATGTATTTGCACTTTATTGATTTCTTGCTTTTATAATATACTTCATACTGTGTCCATATGCGTGTGTATGTATATATCTAATATAAATGAAAGATTAGTAATTTTGAAGGGTTTATAATGCAGATTTAGACAATAATGAATTTCAGTGTTAGTTATATAACGCTTTTGATTTATGCATGTAAGCATCTATTTCGCCAACTGGAGATAACAGTTAAATAATTACGCATGTTGCGAGATTCAGAATTGGTTCTTTGAATATAATGATCGCAGTTTCATAATTTATGTAGCAAGTATCTGT
>UYYF01004903.1:1056-25167 GCA_900618365.1 Thelazia callipaeda
CATATGAATTATTCACAAAACATTGAATTTACTGTAAACAGACGATTTTCAGCTGCACGCTCTCAACCAAAGTTTTTTTGCTGAATTTTTCTGTACTCAGTTCATCAAACAAGAGACTTAAATTGGTAAAACCATAAATGCAAGTAGTTTTCATTCCTTATCCATCTCAAAACTCTCAGTGTCATGCAGTTCTGGTTTCGGTTTGTTTTATCTAAGTTTCAGTTTCAAGCTTTGAATTTATCCATATTTGCACCAACTTTCAATTGTTTTAGCAATTATCTCATAGATTTTTATATGTAGTTATCACAGTTTTGTGAGCTAGTCTTATTTTAGGAATAAATATTTGGACAATCGTGTACTAAAATAGTTGTTATATGGCTTAAAGTAAATGCATGGACTGCAATTGTTTCACTTTGAAGTCTTTGGCGAAACTTTGTTAATTTTAATTTTTTAGTTTTCGTTAATATCGTGATGTGTTGCATCAAGAAACAAATACCGGTAAACATGTGCTTCAAGATTGAGTTCCGTTGAAAATTTGGCTACAAACTTGAATTTTTCCATCGATTTTGAGAAAGTTTTCAAACTTTTCAGCTTGAATTTGCCATCTCTTCGGAATCTCTCCTTCATTTCAGGTTTGCATTTTAAATATTTATTAGCAGACAGTTGTAGTACGCGGTATGAGATAAGAGGAGAAGGAATTTTTAGATTAGACCGTTTCGGTCAGTTCCATTCCTTATATGTTATGCAGCAGCGAGAAGTGTGAAATAAGGCGTTATCAAATCACTTTTCTAGTACGGGTAATGAGTTAGTTTGCTTTTAAGTATTCATACTTTAGTCGTAAATGTAGTTTTGATGTTCCAAAAAAGAAATAGTGCAAGCAATACTTAAAGATGCATCATATGCGTTGGTTTCATTGCAATGTTAGTTCATGGCATAACTTGGCCTTTCCAGCAAACATTTACAGTAAACGCAACTGAATATATTGCACAGAGAACATAAAGATTTTTATTGATAACTAAGCAAAGCAAATTTTTTCGATGAGATGGGTTACTTTAGTTCATTCAGTTCAAGGCTTTTCTCGAGTCTATTTTTTTCATAACATCTTCAATTTATTGAATAGTATTCTATTGTTTTCATTGTATTGCATTTTTTGTATACATTCATCAAGTATTTGCTTTGTAATGATAAAGTATTCAACATTGCGCTTTACATACAAAACCGAATTCACAATACACAACAGCATCAGAGTAAAGGACCATCAAATTGTGAGTATCCATTTAGTGAGTGATGTGTTGAGATAAGATATTGCACGCTGAAACATTTGAGGAAACAAGACTCCCACACTCATATCTGTTCATTTGTTTCTCACTTCTTGCAAACCAGTGATTGAAGTTAAAATTGATAACGACATCATTTAAAAACTTATCAGTCAATTGCTGCGGTACCATTGGCGGGTTTTTTTTTTTAATATCCTAGGATTACCAACATGATTTGTTCTAAATTACATTGAAATTGGGACATTCAAAGAGTACATAAACAGGCAGCACACATAAAAGTCACTATGCGAAAGTATGCATCTACGATGACTGATTTCGTTCTTTTGCCATGCAAATATTGCGATTGCTTGTAAAGTAAGTGAGTAAGTAAACGATTGTTTGAAAGCATGAAATTGATATGAGTCCGAAGTAAATAAAGTGATTCAAAACGACGAAAGCCTGTTGATAGAAGAGAACTGGTGCACTTGACAGTACTAGGCATAGAACGAGTGGCTTTATATTTTCAGACATCAAGTAGTTGTATCCATGTCGTATACCCAATTTTCATCTCGAAATACTCTGGCTTCTGACGCTTTAATGATCACAATATCTGATATTGACAGTTACAGTATATCAATATTTTAAAGAAATTACTACCATTCAATGCCACAAATAAACAACGCTGAATTTATTGTAAAATTACTGCAATGATAATTTATGTTTATGTTACCATATGCATATATTCCATGGCACAGCAGTGGTACGTGAGACTAATAGCAATTGAAAGCAGTAGTTAATAGCTTTTAACAGATATATTCCAATTATCATCATCGTAGTAATTACGAATATTCAAGACATCACGAGATATTTATGTCACGCATGTAGTTTCTGCAGCAACCTGGCTTGACTGAATGAATAAACTGACCTGAAAAATGCGCGGAAAAAAAATAGATCAAAACATATGAAAATAAGAAATAAATTAAACGCATTTTTGCATCGACTATATTTATGTAAGTTTCAAAAGTAAATAGCAATACAGAGTATTGTCCTGTCGGGATCAATTAATTAAAGTTTTCAAATTGCTTGATTTTTCTGTGTATTCTTCCCGAATGTCTTGGATTTAATGGATATATGCATTTGATAATGCTGAGCAGAAGGTATACTGAGCACAGAGACATGTAGAAAAATCCACATTCTGAAAGGAAATCATTACGTATCTCAAATAGCACTGTTTTTAATATCACGTTTTTTTTTCTGTCTGAACATAAATGCATGTTAAGCCTTCGCTCATCATCTTTGCGCTGTACGTGCAGCGTAATAATTTTTAAATGAATATTAAAGGTATAAAGTGTTATGTTTTTAATTAAAAATGTGCAATTGTACTCCAACTGAGGCTTCTTTATTGATATTTCGTTCATAGATTGATTCACAGATATTTTAATGGCTGACGAAGAGGCGCAGATTCCAGGCATTCTTATTGTCCTGGCATACTTGGAGGGCAATTCTCTCATGCACCTTGCCCTCCAAAAATTCCTTGTCGAAATTATGGAGGTAAATTTTAATGCTTTTTTCTGCATTATGATCACATTATACGCATTATAATTTTTTTGCATTGAACAAACGTTGAGATTATGCATACATTTCAATAAAATGCAAATATGCTGCTTATTATTTCATGCAAATTTTTCAGCAAGAACTCCTCGAGCGGTTCGCATTTTGTGAAGTAGCCACGGAAGAAGAGGAGGATGAGGCGTTGAAGTCGGCATTTGCGGAGCTGACGATAAATGAGGAAGAGGCGGGTTGGGCCCCTCTTCCTGACGAAGATGGCGAGTGGATGCTCGAGGAGAAGCATCCAGAACTTGTCGAGGAAAACTCCGCAATGCCGACTTCCTCAATGAAAGTCGATGAGAACGCAGAACCTGAGCAAAGTGTGCTAGAATTAGTCCGGTATTTTTTTAATAAAAATTTTAAGTAATTTTAGTATGAATATTTAAATAGTTTATATTTTGATAATGCATGTGAGTTATTTTTATGAAATAAATCTGTACTACGTTACAGAAGAACTAGGACGATAATGATTTCGGTTTCTGCGACATCAGAAGCCGTAGGCGAAGAGATGGCACCGGAGGCCTTCCGAGTTGGGACTGTGGGAGGTCTCCAAGAGCGATTTAGACAAAAATTAAGAGAGCCCGAGAACAACGCCTAAGAGGTGATAAGGAATGGAAACCAGAGTTCCATCAGTAAGTTAAATATGCAGAAGCAAGGTTCAAATTTTTTTAAATTATGCAAATGAAAATCCAAAGAAACTAACATTAAATCTCTTAAACTCCAATGCTGCTAGTTACTCTTTTTAAGCAAATGCATTTCTGGCAATAAATGAAGCTTCTTATACAGTTTTTGACCTTTAAATGAAAGGCATGAGTTAGTGCTAGTCTTTATAAGCTTTGCTGAATAGAATAAATCAGTTCTTTCCTTTTACATGACCGTTCTTCAATACACACTTTTCTTACTTTCCTGATTTATTCTTCCAAATTTAAACACTTAAAAGACGATAAAAAGAATCACTCACATAAATATATTTACAAAATTAAACACATTACAGACACGCTAAAGCTTAGGAATGCATGTGGTCAGACTAGGAGGTTCGCGATCGCATTTTGCACTCACTTTCTGTCTGATGCCTCATCGTTGCGGCTGATTAATCCTCTGACAAGTTTTATCTAAAATGTTGATGCAAATTGTAGGCTGCTCTCAAGTGTGTAGCATGAGCTGTTTATATTTATACTGTTATGTGAACGAAATGGGAACTGTCATACTTGATGTAAATCCCTCTTAAATGTATTAAAATTTCAATTAAAAGGCCGACAAAGCAGTCTTCAACTGTAGCAGGCACTTTAAAATGAAAACCATGTCCGAAATGTGGTTTTCAAATTACTGTAACGTGTGAAGCCGTCATGAATGCAAGAATAATTATCATTACTTAAAAAACTAATAGTAAGTTGGTAAGTTTGTCAGAGAAATATGGATGAGTTCCCTGAATTATTTCAAATTAAAATCGTCATTTGAGCATTTACCAGCACTAATTTTTCTTCTTGGATTCTTTCAAGAAATTCCTTCGTCTGCTTATGCATTATTTTCTCCCTTTCCAACTCCATAAGAGTATTATTTAACTAAAAAGCAAATATATATCAGGTTTGAAGGTTATTTTTTCTGAAGACTCTTACCTTTGTTATAATTATAACTTGCAGCTAAAAGACTGAATGACAAAACTATGTAAAAGTAAATGTGCTTAAGCTGCAGATCCTGAATGCAAAACTTAATACAACTAATTAAACCAATTTATTGAAGTATAATATTTTTATGAAACTGATTCTGAATAAAGAGTTATGTAAACTCAGATGTCAGCAAGCAAGTAAATTTGCATAGTTCAACAAGTTTTGTTTGATAAAACCATCTATGAAAATATGAAAGTGTTCAGAAAGCAGTATTAAAAGAAGGCAGAAGTGAGTACCTCCTCTATTAAATTATTGTAATCAGCCATATCCCGCGAATCGTTCGAGCTGCTACTTTCCGTATATGAATCTGACGTACTTTTGCTATCCTCATCATCGTGAAAGTAAAATGACGAAAATATTTCATCAAGTTTTGTTGGCTTACGGCACTCGGGACATGTTTCTTGTTCCTTAAATATGTATACATTTTAAGAAGCAAAAGTTTATTTTTCATCGAGAAATTAAAATCTGACTTCGGTCTTTTTGGAAGCTAAAATTAGATAAACTATCTTCCTGTATAATTTGTTTTGCTCTCATTTTTACACTTGTTCGTGATGTAATTGCATAATATGATGCATACTTCGTGAAATTAACTTTTTATCAAAAATATAAGCCACTTTAAGCATTTCGTTTTAAGATCTAACTACACATTTTATGTAACGATATATTTATGACACAGCTTATAGCTTTTGTTAAGTACTTAAGATGCAGACTTTTATAAAATATTTGATTTGATAAAATTTTGGTACCAAACATTGTTTCTATGCTTTTCAATTTTTTATCTCAAACCAGCATTTCTGACAAGTAATTAGCAAGCATAATTATTTATTAATATCACATGCAATTGTAAGCCAAAGGTCCCAATATTTAAAAAAACTAGAATTGAAACATTGTTTAATTTTTTAATTTGGTCCATCTTCATACTTTTATATACCACTATCTTAGTCCAGTGATTGTCAAACGTGAAATATAATTAGGTCAGAAAGATATAGTAAATATGACGTGAGCGATTTATTATTAAAGAAAGTACGATAAATTTAAATTTAAGGCATTCAGTAGCTTACATTTAACCAGTATTTGATACATTTCAAATGAAATACATGCCCACACCGAAGAGCGCTCATATCCTTCACGCCTATTTTTTCCAAACATATTGAGCATAATCTAGAAATGATATTGTTTGTTGTTGGGTATTGCTGTCAGTCTAATTAACTTTTAATATCTTTAAACTGAAATCAAAGTTTAAACACCAAATAAAAGCAATCTATTGCTTGTTTCGACGCTTTTTTCAAAACTGTTTACAGCTTAAATTAATATAGACAATTTTCAACCCTTTTAATTTTTGACGTCGTAGTATTTGTCCCATTATTTGTAAGCACAATCTTCTCCTGAAGCAAAAAGTTGACAAATGGAGACTAGTCTCTAAAAAACAAAATATTAGAATTTTAATAAGTTCTTGTTCTAAAACTTACAGCTTTTATCAAAGAAAAAAAAACGATAGGACAAAACGTTTTAAAGCAAAACAGTAATCGAACATGTAATGATCTATTTTTTATCAAAATAAAGTTACAAAGCTATTCATCCTTGGATTTGTAATGTAGGAGCACTTTATATTCCTGCACAGAAACAGAAATGAATATTTAAGTAGATCTTTGGATGATCTATTCAATGTAAAAGATCATTTTGCGCGAGGTGAAAATTAAGTCGAACTATGTAGTGTTAACAAAATATTTGAAGAAGGATATCAAGGATTTGCCCGCGCAATGTTACAGTCTTTTCATTAAGTATTTCTCATGCAAACACTTGCAGTCTAAATACATGTTTTAAATATACGATCAAATACGATCTGGACATATACACCGCAAGAAATTAACGCACACAAGAAAAAAAGATGAGCGAACAAGCATTTTTTGGTGTTGTGATAGTTTAAAGTGAAATTTGTGATTGCAGTTGCGAAAATCAAAAATAACACAATTGTTTTGTATTGAGAATTGAGGCAAGAATTACAAATTTTCTTCTATTGTCACGATAATTTACCTTAGTCTTCATTCGATCCAGATCAAAAGTGAACATGCTTAATTTCCTGATAGAATATTGACATCCACAAATATAACAACAAATCTGCACATTCCAATTCAGAAATGGAAATGCAAACGGATTTACAAAAATAAAATATGTAAGAGTTCAAGCACAATTTGGATGCATTATGGATGTTACAAGAAATATAAATAAATTTCGAACGATAATTTTAAATAATATAAAATAGCAATGGTAACATTAAACAACACTCAACCTTTTCCATAACAGTCTATCAAACTTTAATGCTTTTTCCTCACAACAATTTAAAAAACAATTCGTTTTCAGTCAGCAGTTAATGTGTTGCATTCACGTATAAGAGTTGAATGTTAAGATTAAAGTAAGCTTTACTCTCTATAAGTATTTTGCAAGAATACTCATACTTTCCGCTTTCGCCATCATTTCAAATACAGATGCACTTGATATTACGCTAGCTGTAATCTTAACATTCAACTTTTAGGATGGATTAGTCTTTGTAAAGCGTCACACAAAGATTTCAACAGGTTATGTAGTCTTCTGTGTATCACATTTCAAATTTTAAAACAAAGAAACGGAAAAACATTGATTGTCATGTGTTCTCAAAACGACAATTATCGTTTTTGAGCGTCCGGAATAATCTTAAGAATATGTCTCAAGATCTTGCAAAACAATCTGTCTTGAAAAAAATTGTTCAGACAATTTACTCGATTGAATGAAAAACTAAATGACAACTACCACTGGAAAAATCACAAGACAATCTCATTCACTTTCTGCTTCCTGCACTCAGTTTCCACAATTTTTGTGGAGGTGACGGGCAAACAAGGTTTAGTCGTTTCCCCCTACTGCCAGTATATTTTTTACGGACTTCTGATGGCAGAATTATTAGCGGGTTTAAGTAAACAATACCACCCTGCCACTAATAAGTGGCTTGCATTCACGGCTTCTTCATGCATCAACAGTGCAAATTTATTTTCGAGTATGATGACTTGTGATCTGTGAGAAATTTTCTCCATTGCTAGTGATATCAAAAGCAGTACGCGTGCTTCCAACCGATTTCTCCAATTGCAAGTTACGAACTTCTGATATATAATTCTGCCTGGAAATGAGATTTATATTCCAAAAGCTTCAGCTCTGAAATTCTTTCCAATTCAGAATTATCTAACGATTTATTAGTAAAAAGTTAAATATTGTGCAATAACATAAATATAAATAATGTATATTCTAGTAATATTCCAAAATCTAGCACTGATCTTTCTTTACTGCAAGCTGTGCAACCTTTCTTTACTGTAAGCTGTGCAATTTTACTAATTAGGATCATCACTTAAATTTTTACAATTACTGCTACTGCCATTTCAACCATTTCGAATACAAGTGTTTTCACTGCGTCCATCCTACAATATTCCATAAAAAAACACTGAATTTTTTATCCATTCTGCTTTGCACTAGTTATAACTCAAATTCCTGTTAATAACTATTGACATTTTATTCACTTCTTTTGTAATCCTTCAACAATTAAACCTTACACCACAGCATTTAGCACCAGGCAGCTGTAATAACTGATCTGTAACCATCTCGAGAAGGTTCTCAAGCAAAAAACGTGAGGTTGATGTATGATGACAGGGCATCTACTAATTCGATACTATATTGATAATATTTGCGCTTTCTATTATTAACATATTAAACTCTTCACAATATAAATCTGAAATACTTATTTATTTAAAACACTTTTATAAGTGCCATTTTTAGATTACTGCTGAATATTGGAATAGGTAATGTATTATATTATTATACTACTGTGTAGAGGGTTTTGGTATTTTTTGTCAAGAAGACTGCTATACTCTTATTTGTTCACAATTATATTTGCATTTTAATGAATCTCAAAAGTTCCATGTGCAAATATCCCACTCTAATGCCCTGATACCGTAAATGGAAGCAAAAAGCACCCAATTCAATATAGTATTTTGAAACTTTAAACACTTGAAAATTATCAACAATTACGCTAAAATAGAAAAACTCATTAAAAAAACTAAAAAACCTGATGAACTTTGAAAACTCCAATCAACTAATTAAATATCAAACAGCAATATACTATCGTATGTGCTGAAGTACCAATTGTAAGAACTGGCAACTGTAGAAAGAGATGAAAACTAGTTCCACACTGAATCATTTCTTTATCATCATATTATATATCATTATCATGCAGAAATAATTTTTTGTCCTTTTTGATTCACTTCGAAATAAAACACTTTATATGCAATTTAACCTTTTACCTACTTTTTTAAGTTTGGATAAATTTCTATATCTGTAGAGCGATAGATCAAATCAAAAATTCAATAGCTAAACAATTTCTTCAAGTGTTTCTTTTACCTGAATTTTGTCTTCTGTTTTCGAAAAAGTTTGATATCAAATATATTATTCAAATGTTTCCTGAAATTATATCTGAAAGTCTTCTTGCTAAGTCCGAAGTCCTCAATTAACAATTATATATCATTGAATGAACAATTAAAAAATTGATTAAAATTAATTCAATAATATCACCAGAGAGAAAAATTCGTTATGAGAGTAGCATTTCTTATGCTACTTTCTCATGCATATATAATTTCGATTTATATTTGTAGAAGTCGATTACTACCACTTTTACTTAGTAGCTCGTTATTTATTTATTTTAATTTAAGAATTATGTAACGTCATAGATCACTTTAATCAAGTCGCAAGTAACTAATCTAATCAAATAGTCAAAAGATATCTCATTATGATCGTGAACTTCACAATACTTGAAGTAAGCTACTACAAAATTGCTTTTCTCCTGTACTCTAAATAGCTAATGATGGTTATCAAAACTACTCGTCAAAGATTTAAATACAATTCTATCATCCCCACTAACAGTTTATATTTCTATCATTCAACGTTCACCATATAGGTATGAATTTATGATTTAACCTTTTACTTACTTTTTCAAGTTTGGATAAATTTTTGTATTTGCAGACCAACGGTCAAAGTCACCTCAATACGCTTTTTTATTCGTAGTGAAAACTAGAGAACAGTGCCCAGAGTGATATATATATACTTGTAGTATGTCATCTCTCGACACTGGACTGGTCATACGATGAAATTTATTGATCAGCGCATTCAACGAGTCGATATATATGTATGTGTATGTGTGTGAGTGGACGAATGGCAAAAAGAGTTGAGGGAATGATAAATGCTTTGCTGGTACAATAAATATATTTATGAAAACCAAACGATGGCATAGTAGTGGCAATGGTGCAGCGATGCTCTGAGCATTGTGCACTCTTTCGACGAGTACTTCTTTGTACTTCTTGTATATCAAAGGCTTACAATTCAAACATTTTTTTGATTGATTACCTTCGCTAATTTCATCTTTTTTTTAAACTCACGTGCTACCCTTACGTTTCATAGCATGTCCACGTTTCCACTTATATTCCGTCTTTATCAGAAGTTATATGTCTACATGTGTGTATGCATCGTTGCGTATTTCATTTTCATTACATATTAAAGGAATTATCTGTTAACAGTACCTTAACAGTTGACAGTCTTCGATTTCGTGGCAGTAAAACTGTAATCTTATCATTTTCGAGCTCAGATCCAACATTTAATGAATTTTTTATTCCATTCAAAGAATAAGTACTGCAGAAAAATCACTTAAAAATGCAAATTGTATGTTACATTGTTTTCAAATTCGGTCTAAGAAAACATAGTAATATGCTCTGCATTACGATATGATTTATTAGTAAGTTAATATGCTTATAAGAATAAGTCGAAAATTGATTGCAATATGAAAGCACATTTCATTGCAGTACAAATTAAGTTGTCTTCTAATAGAAATAGAAGAAAGAGATGAGTTTAAGGAATGCCCGTTTTTCTGAATAGTTTAATTTAAGATGAAACCGGAGATTAGCGCTTTTGGAAGAATATTTAGCTGCTTAAATATGTTTGCCTTTGCTATTTAGAAGATAACTGCACTAATTATTTGAAATTTCCTGATGATCAGTCGTTCAGCTGAATTCTTCGAGAAGAAAGTATCGAGTGAAGAAGGTATTTTCCTGTTTCGCTCATCCAAAGCAACAATGAAACGAGAAGTGAGAAATAGTGACACATATCGTCAGCTTCCCTTCTCTTTCTACTTCACTTTAATGAATTTTCTAAATTTAAAACCTTAATGACTGATGCAGTAATAAAAGCTGTAAAATTTTGAGCTTTTTTAGTTCTGGTAAAAATTAAATTCAAAAAGTTCCACTAGCAGTTGAAAGAAAGAAAGTTAAGTTAAAAGTTTTCAATACATCACTTTGAAGAAAATAGTAATGTAATCGCTCGCAGGTTTTAGTTTGTTTTTTGGCAAGAATACTCACAAAATGATCTGTACAATAAAGTACTGCAAAATATGTACTTGTTTCCTTTCCAGTTGAATTACTGGAAGACTTACTGAATGTGTTTTTCATATCTTGTGCAAAATATGTATCTTGTTTGTGTATATTCTAGAAATTTGATTGATTTTAACAACTTTTAAAAGAATTTATCAAAATGATTGGTACAAAGTTTTTGGTACCCTGGTAACTTTGGTAACTTTTTAAAGTTAATTTTGTTAGGCAAAAAGTAATTCCTAAAAACTACGGCATAAATTTGCTGTTGTCATGACGCTTGCGAGTTGTTTCTATTATTCTGCTCGTTTAATTCTTTGAATCGCTCAAAACATTCATTTTTCATCACAATATGATAATACTACAATAATATGCTTATACATATATAGCAAAAAATACTGAATTTCGTTTTCAGACTATCCGAATAATATCAATTTTATTTGTAGCATTCATAATTATGAAAAGCAAAGATAAATTTAGAATTCTAGTAGTCAATATGATAGTCATATCACTTGAAGACTGATGCAGTAATAAAAGCTGTAAAATTTTGAGCTTTTTAATTTTGATAAATTAATTCTGATGTATTCTATGAAAAATTAATTAATAATTATATTTAGTGCAAAGTTAGTTTGCATCACACCATATTGTAGATTCTCGTTTTATTGCTTTACTAATATGTGTGCTTGTTTAGTCACAAAATATTATTTATTTACTGTAAAAAATGTCATGGGAAAAAGCAAAAAATTTCAGAATTCTGTCGCTGCAGGAGGTGCTATGACAGTGCTTCCTGTTGAAATACCATTACTTTTTTTCATCGTGTTTACTTCTGCCAATTTTATCCATTTTATTTATGAATTTTCGCTTTTCTTAGCAAAATTTATTTATTTTCAAATTAAACTACAGTATTACTTTCACTGTCGCCTATTTATCACACTAAAATGAAATTATGTAAGCACTAACTACACTTCCATTTCATCAAGCATACTTAATCCACTACAGTATTATTCATTTGTTTTTTTGTGTTTGTTACCTTCCATATTTTCCTCATTAATATTTAAGATTGTTCTATAAATATTATCTGCCATGATTCTTGATTGAAATACGCATTAACAAAACTTTTGCAATCAACCACATTATTATAAGTTAAAAAAACCACTTCATTCGTAAAGTATAAAAGTTAATTACAGTATTACATTGTGAAGTAATTATTTTAAATGTGAAATTATTCGATTTTAATGTGATTAAATAATTCTATACTTATATTATGAAGTACTGCAAATGTTACTGTATTAATTTAAGGATATAATTCAGGTCAATATTTTGATATTTCAAGTATGTTAAAATTTTGAATTATTAAGGAAATGTATTCATTCTTGATTGTTTACTATTGCTGTTGAAGAATTGTTTGTTTTATTGCTGATCAGATCTGAAATTAAAAACACAAAAAATTGCATATTCTCCTTTAAGCTTTTTTTCTGTTTCATTGTGTACATGCTACTAATTTTGTAAGACTCAAGATTTAAAATTTCAGAAAATCATGCGTATAGAATCGAAGAATACATAGTGCTAAGTCTACATCAAATTTTTAAAGTTACCACAAAATTAATTTAGACATATTTTAATTTTTAATTATTTTACCGCGGATTTATCGTCATTTGTTGCAGTAATTACGTGAAAATGACGGTCTTTACACTTACGCTTCTTTTGCCTGGCATTTATTTCTTTTATTGCCTTAATGCATCACATTATATTTTCAAAACTACCTTTATTAAATGTGTTTTTCTTGGTAAGAAGAGTTTGAATTTGTTTAAAGACATTTGCTCCTTTTTTTAAGAAACCATGAATAAAATTTTATTACTGTTCCAGTTGATAAATAACATTAATTGATCTTACTCTAAGAAAATAAATTAATTTTTTGAAATAAAAATAAGGCACTTAAGGATTTATCTCGTCATCTAATGACTGTAAATGATGTGTGAACATAACTGGGCAAAAATTATTACTCATTTTTATACTTTTCAAATTTTGTATCTTTTTTGATCGCTTTTGTCGTCTGCTAAAAATTTGAAACAATGCATGCAAATTATTATTTCAGTTTTGCAGAATAAAATTTTTGCTTGTAAAAATATTTATGTTTAAAATGAAATAATTGTCTAATAACATATATAAGGGTCTTAATACATTTCCAATTTTAAATTTTTACTGATTTCAGGTCGTAAAATCATTTCAGTTCACTGAATATTTGGTGAACGCATTTATCACAAACAAATGTTTCATATTTGACGGTTCATTGACTAACTAATATATAATTTTTTTTAACTTTAAGAAGGGATTCGAGATGGAAAATTCTCTATTACTGTATGAAACAAATTATCTGAAGAGTAATCTGAAGCTATCCGTACATTTCATATGATCAGTTTTACTAGAAAAAGCAACAATCTTTGCAGGAATATTTATTTGCTTGAGAAAAATAATTAATTTTTGAATTGATTTGGAATTGTAGTTCTATCTGTCATTATTAGTATTATGAAGTTGCTGTTTACGATATAATTGTTAGTGCAGTGAAAATTACAGATTATGAATTTTTTTACTTTCCACGTAATACTTCTCTATGTAACGTCAAAAAACTTCTTCATTCTGCCAGAGAGGTGTTTGATTTTAGTCGAATTTAAAGTTTTAGATTTTCGGACGACTATGATTACTTCGGTATTCATATTGTTTGCGATAAGCTTAATCACTACAAATGCAAGTTCAGAAAGTTCGGAAGATATCAAGATTTTTGAGCTAAAGTAAGTTAAATTTTGCTGTACAAGTATGACTTTTTAAAAAAAAAAATCTGAATTCTATTCAAAATTAGCAAAAAACAAGCGAAACTTTAATGAAAATATGCTGTAATTGAGAGTTTTCATAAGAAAGGAAGTAATTTTCAGTTCATTTGCACAATTAACTTTGTTAAATTTGTCACAATTAACTTTACAAATTTGCAGAAACTTCTAAAATTATTAAGTAATTGCAGAAGTTTTGAAATTTTTTGAATGCGAAATCAGTCAAGATTTCAATTAATTTATCAATTTTCTGAATACAAAAATATAAGAAATCAATTACAAAAAACATACCCTGAAGTAGAGAAAAGTAGCCCAAAATATGTTGAACATGTCGTGAACTTTTACTTGGCAAATTCAAAAAAAGCTGCCATCACCAGCAACTACTTCTCTAACAATTTGAATTTTCATTGAGAAAAGTAAGACAGTTTTGTATTACAGTAAATTATAGTTTCTTTTCTGAAATAATTTATAAGAAATCATAATTTTTCAAGTTCGTGAAAAATGAATCAGTTTTCTTCTTTCGTTCATTTCCTTTCGTAGGTATGCATTACTTTTTACCTTTCCTCTTCCCTTGTACCCATATTACTGAGAGATATTTAATGACTTTTTTTATTACATTTGTCGTTTTTTCGGCGAATATCAGAAACAAAAACTTTTTGTGCTAGTTTAAGTTTTTTGGTAGAAAAACCTTCAAACTAACCAGTTACAACTACATAAAACGGTAGTAGTACTAGTAGTAGTAGTAGTAGTAGTGGTAGTAACTGTTGTTATAGTAATAGTAATGGCATACAGAACTGCAGATATTTTGGCTCGCTTTATTAGGTTGGAAATTTTTTGAGATTTCAATTATTTACTCTTACTTTTGTAAATTCATATTAATATAATTGTAAAAATGATCTATTCTCAGTATCATTAATAACTATCCTTTATGCTGTAAATTTTAAATTATTAGTTGTTTGTTCTTGGAATCACTTTTGAAATTATGATTTTTTACTTACGATTAAAGTACTTTAATCAATTAGCCTCAAAAAAGAAAAAGGATTCACTAGCTAATTGAGATGTAATGATGATGAATATAATTGCTGAATGAATTTTTTCTATTTTTTCTACAGGAAAAGTGCCTTAGCCTGTCCAATAATTGTCGTTGGCGAATCATGCCCTCAAGAAACAGCTTTGTATTATTTTAGATGTTGTGGTGATCTGAATAGTTCGTGTTGTTTCACTCTTCAGGTAAACTTTTACTGCTCAGTCATTTTCTACTTTATGAGTTTATAATTATAAATTGAGCTCAAAGCTTTTCATTTTAACCATCAAATTATATTTATGAATAAAATATTGAAACAAATATTGTAAACAGCTTAAAAAATTTTTAAATTACCAAAAATTAATTGTCTATAATTGATCGTCTAATCGCATTGCAATAATTTTTAATATTGTTCTTGAATTTGGACATGCATTATGAAAGATGAATTATGAGGTAATTAATTTTTAGTAATTTATTTGTTGTGTACTAATTCACACTATAATTCATGCTGCGAAAGACAATATTTATGTATAAGTTCATTTTCAGTCTAAGACTGCCTTTTGTACTTATCTGTTTATTATGTTTGTCATTGGATATTTAAGTTCAATTAAAATTTATGATGAATTTTATGTTATAATTCAAGTCTTAAATATTTGTTTTTTTCAGGAATGGGTCGTTGTACTGATAGTTATTTTCGGCGTTTTGATTATAATTAGTTTGATGATTAACTTCATTAGGTGTTTACTGTGTGTATGATAATTTACCTGATTTCATTCTCAGAGTGAATTCAATTTATTTTGTTTACTTCTTGATTATCGTTGCCTTTATTTGATTCACTTATTGTAATGTTTGCATATATTTTTACTGAGCAATATATGTGTATATCTGCAGTGAAAAATTTGCATTTAAAAGTTGTAAATTTTTATTGTTCATTATTAAGTCTTTTTATTATATATAACATCAGACGACGTGAAAGAGTCTTTGCAATTTCAGTAATTTTTAAAATTTATTGCCCAAAAAACTATTTGAAGTTAACTTTTCAAATTGTTAGTGTTTGAAATTGGAAATTAAATTAAATGAAAAAGGAATGAATTTGATACAAAAAACTAATCATTGTTTCATGCTACTTTAATTCCTAACAGTAGGTTATAAATTTCATTTTTAATTTCTATACGTGGATACTTTTGATAATTATATACAGATATTATTTTTCAAGTTGCTTCATTTTAGATTCATTCCCTTTCATCACAAGTTCAAAAGCTTTGTCAGGCGTAGACTTCTAAACTATCAAAATAACATATTGTACATATTTTCAAAGTTGTAGTCAGTAGTACCAAAACTTTATCCAAAATGCTGAACCCAACAATTTCTTTTGCTTTATTTTTCAGAAACATCATTCTTCCTTTTGAAGTAAAGCAAGTAAAAATATAAAATTGGTTTGAGCTCTCGATTCTCTAAAATATCTCGTTCCAGTTTTTTTACACACAGCAAAAGATGTCTGAAAATTTAACTTCACGTCGATGGATAAGGTTTTGTTTAGTCTTTCTACGTGTTATGCGCTTCATACTTTGCGATGTTTTAGGTTCTGCATATCGAATTTCTGAAGAAACTAATGAAAATGTATGCATAATTTGCTAAAACAATTATATTCAGTGGTTAAAATGGATTTTTACTTGAAAGTTGCCATTATTTTGCTGATAAAATATCATATTTTATGGGCCATAGAGTGTTTTTCTGACTAATATCTCATTAAATCAAAAGCATGAATTTTCGGTGCTAATCAATCATCTGCAAAAGAATTATTTTTAAAGATGAATACAAAATAGAAAATTCAATGTTTGGTATAATTGAAGCAAATTTTAAATTTCATAAACAGAAGTATCACTTTTAGTTGATAAGTATGTAGACTTCTGAATTAGATGTCACAAATTTTCGTTGTGTATTTGACATCTTTCATTCTGTGCTTGATGTCTGCGATTGAGCAACTCTAACTGATATCAGTCAGAGTTTTTGAAATGACATAAATCTTTTTTTTCTAGACAAAAAAGTTACACAAAGTTGATTCTCTGAGTTCGATTTGAAATCAAGAACGTGAAAATTTAACCAAGTATATTGCAACGTTTGGCCTTTCTTTAAAATTAATCATACAGTCTAGTAATTAATTAATGTAGTAGCGTTCTCCAACTTCATAATACTCTACAAGCTGAAATGTGAAATTTTAATCAGTTCAATTTATGTGCAAATAAGAAAACAGGCCAGAAAACTTTTAACAGAAATTTGCGACTTAGAATTACATCTTGGGAATTTTACCTATAAGCATCAACCAACATTCAACAACATATATCAGAACTAATCTTGAGCTCCTCATCTTCCAATCACAATAGTACTTCTTTCCTACCAATTTTCAGCGCCCTCGAAGAAAGTGATATAAATGCAAAGTTTACCAACTGCTCCAACCACTTTTTTGCATATCTCTTTCAAAATAAAAGATGATGCATTCTATATCATGTGAACTGATACAATACCACTTGACCACATGTATATGCAGTAACAAAGGGACCAGACCTCATTCTTAATTACAATCATTTTTAAATCAAATTTTAGAAAAAATTATCACTGTATGGTAAGGTACTGCAAATCCCTTTGATAAACAATTCCAGCACATATAACTAGCACAGTGATTACTACGCTCATTCACGTACATTAACCAGAAATGCACTGTTTCAACAAATCTCATAGTGCTCTCTCACAAATATACATCCTCTCTGACATCTATTAAAAACCTTCGATTACGAAGCAGTTCTATGCAAGATTAAGTTTCTGACAAAAAATTTCAGTTCATTGCTAACTCGCTTCACATAATTAAACTCAAACAATTACTTTGAAACCAACAAAAACTTTTTTCATTTGTCTTCCCCAGAACATCTGAAGTCTCTTAGTGAAGGACAAAAAAGAACTTTCATTTCCGAACACAAATTTTGTACATGCAAAAAACCGAATAATTATAATCACATATCTGTACTTGCTGAAAAACATTTCCACAGATAAAATGTTAGCCTCATTTCATACGATGCAGTAAGTCAAGAATACATCATCATTAGTCTTTTAAACTTACAACAAATAGTGACAAGGTTCGAGAGAGCATGAACACAATTTGTCATTTTTTGCATCACGTTCTACAAACTACAACTCATGATTATTCTATTTTTATTATGGCATTTTCATTAAAAAGCAACAGAACACTAGTAAATCCACAAAACTATCAGAAGAATAGGAAGGCCTAAGTGTAAAACTGATAATCAGCATGATAGCATATTCTATAGACTGATACAGTGCAACTAATGTAACTCTGTAACATTGACACAACATATAATACAACCTATACTACAACGTTCAAATGTGTTTTAATGCAAGAAAAACAATATTTGAGAGATATTTCACTTCAAACATACATCAAAAATATTTAAAGACTGAGTAGAAATAGTATTCGATAATAGCAGTAACGGACAATTGAAATAACGAAGAGTTATTGCACAGCACCGGTAAGAATTTTCTGAAACATTTCAAATATCGCGCTCATAAATTATCGAATGTTTCTGACATCAAACTTTGCACAACCACAGAAATTCTATCCGCTGGTTCACATTCCCGAGCCATATCAATAACATTCAGTAATTTCTTGATTCCAATGAAGTAACTGCAAAGTTGGATACAGAAATCACGATCTTAATTCTATAGATTTGAGCAACAGTAAAACTTCAGAAAAAAAATTGTCCTCACTCTTTGGCAGATCGAGAAAGTTCAGCTTGAATGTCCTCACACTCTTGACGAGAAAGAGCATTTGTATCCTCAATAACGGCCATAATATGCTTAACAGTAGTTAATACAGGTACATCTATTACCGTGCTAAATGCCGATAACAAGCCAAGTTCACGTAAAAATGAACGATTACTTGATGTAGCGATAACAAGTAAACGCCTATTCTGAAATACAAATAAGAAAAGTTAGTCAGCAACTATTAATTTGAAAGAAATAGTTATTATGTTTCAGAGAAGACTGAATCCCGTTATTGAAAAAAAAATAATGAGTAGGTAAGAATTAACTTCATGATACTTGAAGTGATGAAACTTTAAGTAACAAAAACCCAGAGAACTTTCAAAATCGTTTTAAGAATTACTAATATATTCCATCAGCAGGTACGATAGTACTCGACTTAAAATCTAAAAAATCAAACGTTTTTAAAAACGATAGCATACCTGAGGCGGCAGTTTCTTAACTAAAAGAAACAATGCTTGTAACACTAGATTTGAATATCGTGGACCAATTGGTGAAAAATCTGAAAAAATTGCATTAAAGCGACACTAAATCAAAATTTACATATTTTTCACCTTCACAGTTTTGAAATTTCTAACAAGAAATTATACAAACCTAATAACCGTTCTACACCATCAACAATAACACAACTTAAAGGAGAGCGATATGCATCATCGAAAACTTTTCGTAAAGAAGCACACTTTGCTGTTTCTGTATAACCAACCATATCTTCAGCACTAATCACTTTTATAAATGGATAATCAGAAGCTTTCGCAATTGTTGCCGCTAAACATGTTTTACCACAGTTCGGTGAACCTAAAAACTAAAGAAAACATGATTTGAAAAAAAAAATCTTATAAATGACTATTTAGTTGATCTCTCTTCAGTTACAGCAAACTATATAGAAAACCCCTTAGAGACTTCAAGTTGTGATTATATGAAAACGCTAAATGCTTGAAAAAACTTACAAATCAGTCAAGGAATAAAAAGGCTAATAACTCATCAATAATATCAGCAATTAATTTCAAAAATAACTAGTGATTTACAGATATACTTTTGATTTGTGACAACTTAATCTCATAATTATTTCTATTTCTTTTCTTCATAAAACTAATAATTCACTCACTAAATGAGAACTGCAGTAAGAGGGATAGTAGAGCCTCAGTAATTTCAAATGGAATTGTTGAGATTTTAGAAGAATGAGTTATCATGCTCAATTCATCAGTTATGCTTATTTCAAAGACACGAAAAAATTCTGACCTGCCAGTAGAACAGAAGCAAATCCTCTAGTATCAGGACTTCGTACTTGTTTTACGAGCAAAGCACCTTGTTCGAGTATTTGCGTGATTTGTACACTCCATGAAATGAATCCACCAATCAAGTATTTTTCTAATTCTTCATCAGAATGACCAAAAGCCTCAAATAAAAGAAAATATATAGTCCAGTTCGACTTAAAAATCTTATAGCTAATTACAGCCAATTAATCTATTCATGAACAAGACAACCAACCGGTTTGACATCATTTTCAAGAGCATAATTGAAATCATCAACATTGATCATCAATTTTTCTACGGCATCGGCATCTAACTGAACCTTGCCACCTGCCTAAACTTATTAAGATGTTTTAAATTAATAGTTTATGATATACAAGTACTAGTAAGATCAATGCAGTGATGTCATTAGTATTCATATCGTAAGATCAATGCATTAAAAACCACAGGGTGCTTATTGCTGAAGAAGCCATTGTTTTCTTTGAAAAAATCTCCTTTTCAAACGTAAACGCTTTTGAAATTTAATAGCAAAACTGATGACCGAGATCTTTACTTACATCAAATATAAGTGGATTACCTTAACTAGTCTATTCATTGCGCTTGACTGCGCAGCTCGTACTAACCCCTCCAGTTCAGCACCAGAAAAATTTTTGGTTCTTTTAGCAAGATCAATCAGATCAACATTGGAATCCAATTTATCATATTCTCTAAATCTTTCTTAAATACAAAAATTTTTTGGTTATTTCCAAGACATTCTACATAAATTAAAGATAACCACTAACTTTAAAAAAAAATCATGACACAAGTATGGAACTTTAATTCATATAAGCCAAAATTTTATCAATTTGCAGATATTATTTGTGAGGGTCATAAATTTTATAGATATTCCTCATATAAAATAAAAAACTTAATGCTTCATATAAAGCAACAAATTGATTTCTTAGTGAAACAGAAAGCAGACAGTTATTAAATCCAATATTTAAGCATTGTAGATAATTAGGCTTTCTGATTTAATAAAGTTCCCAAAATCAGTTACAAAAATGTAAGAAAATTTTGTAGTCAACAGAGTTACCGCATTCTAGAAGTGTGAATCTTTAAAATCTGCAAACGACCGCTTTCATCTGGTAGTGAAATTTCCATCTGCACTTCCATACGACCTGGTCGTAACAACGCCTCATCAATCATATCCTTTCTATTAGTCATTCCAATAACAAGAATGTTATTCAGCTGTTCAACACCATCCATCTTAGCTAAGAGTTGGTTTACCACTGTATCATGCACAGCCGTAGATCCAGCCTATAAACTGAGTATATTTATAGATTATTCTTGACTATACTTGAATTTAATTACGTTACTGGGTTCTAGGACAATTGTAAGATGCAAAAAAAGAAGTTTCATATCTGAACGCTATGTCAATGTAAAAACTTCGTACTAAGCAAGTAAGTTCAAATAAAAATAAACAGTGTTTACCACTGAGCCACGCTGTTTGCAAATAGCATCAATCTCATCAAATATTATGATATGCAATCCTGAATTAGCGCCACACCTTTTCCACTCTTCTTCGGCATCAGCGAATAATTTCCGGATATTTGATTCTGACTCCCCGACGTACCTGCAGAATGGGAAATTTATTGCTGTTGGTTAGTCAAGTTTAACTTTACTAATTCTCTCTCACTGATATGTCTTTAAGAATTCCTTTGATGATGTGAATCAATCAGATACCTGATATTTTTTGCAGCATAAATCTTTATTTTAATAACTCAAAAATAAACTTTACTTGTCTAATATTTGGGGTCCATTGATGATTTTGGGTTCACGTGCATTCAACATTTTGCCTATTTGACGGGCCATTAAAGTTTTACCCGTTCCCGGTGGTCCGTAGAGCAGAATACCCCTAACATGTTTCATACCTGAAACTACTCAATTTCAATGAAGAATAAAATATTAAGAAAACAATGAAATGAATTATAAATATGAGCGAGCAAAATGAAATAAAAACAGTGTATTCATGCTAACCTAACTGCTCAATAAATTCGGGTGGAAAAACCCGTGAAGCAAAAGCTCGTCGAAAAATGCCAGAAAATTCTTTATCCAAACCACCAATACCCATTTTTTGAAAATCCCAGTCTGGATTGATAATAGAACGATATGCTGATTTCCTATCAAACGTAATATTTTCGACAAGAACTTTAAAAAATGAGTAATTTCAATTGTTATTCAATTTTCAAACTCTCAGTACCCTTTACTTTTTCCTACGAGATTTAGAAATGATCCTTCTGCTTTATCGAAAACAATGATGGAATTTGGCATAAGCTGTCCTGCATCAATCTGCAATATAACAAAATTAATCATTTCATATGGCGGATGGAATGATTAATACAATGTATGAATAATGAAATTGAAATAATTTGAAATTATAATTATTTTTTCAAGTACTCAAAAACAAAATATGCAATTTTTAACCTCAGTAGGTTTTGAGAGAGCAACATCATGCGGATTTCCATCATATGATAAATTGATACCTGGAGTTAGTATACAGAAATGACTGCTATCAAGTTTAGAAAATTTAGAAAGTTAACAAAACTAATAAATGCTGCCACCGGCAGTGAATACAATTTATTCACATAATGAAAGTAAATACTGATATTTCAAACTTTCGATACCTAAAATCTAGAGGTATGAATGAAAATACTATGCAGATATTGAAACAATTTTTTCTATTAATTAGTCGTTCATAGAATACGATAATGAAGTCTCAAAAATTTTTTAAACTAGTCATTTTTTTAACATACAATAATAACTGAATCAGCTTCGGTACTAGATAAGAAAAATGGTACTTCAAATTCGTACCCAATATTGATGTCACCGTTAAAGACAAAGTGTATGACTTTCCTTTGTCATCATCAAACTTAAACACCAACAGTTCACCCCGGGTAAATGCGTGACCAGCAAACTGAATAGAAAATTCACGAGCCATGTGATCTGTATTCAATGGATCAGATGTTTGACTGCAATAACAGATAATTTAAGTAATCTGCCTGAAATCTAACTTCTTGAAAAATTTGCTATCAAACAATAACAACTAAAAATTGCTGTAATTTTGATTATGTTAAATTCATAAAAATGAAAATACATTAAAAATCTCATATGAATGGAAAAAGTCCACAAACCCCTTTTTTGATTGGAAATCAGTAGCAACAGTAATTGAACCAATAAATTGATTGTTATCAAAACTGAAAGGTTGTACTTCAACCTCTTGATCTAAGGACAACTTTGCCCATTTACGTTGAGGCATTGCAAAAGCTACTTCATCAGCTTTTAAAGATGGATAATTTCGAACAGAAAATACAAAATGGTGAGCTGGACCAGTCTTTACCAACAAGTGCCTGAACAAAAACAGGATTAAAATTAGATAGATATGAATGACTACCAATTTTTGTTTATTTTCTCTGCAAATGGTTTTTTTTTCTAATATTCACTAGCTTTTGAAGTAATTTAATGCGCAATTTTCTTAAGTAGTAACTAATCAAAAAGAGAATTACTTACCTTACAGTTGTCATATTTAACATCTTAGTATTTATTACAGCACAATTAGTCAGTGCTAACTCATCTGTTGGACATTTTCGAACGCGAACTTTGAGAGTCATAATTCTGAAATAATTTAGTATAAAAAATTATGAGTATTGATTTCCATTAATATAATAAAAAAGCGACAAAGTTAGGTCCTACTACTAATATTAACTGTATTATTAACTGATGAAATAAACAGAGTTAAATAAAATGTAACTTAAATGAAAAAATATATTACGAATAATTGTTAAGACGAAAAAAATGAATTTACAGACCGAAGAGTGATACATTTTTATAATATACATTCCTAAAACCTAAAAGAACGAATAAACACATTTGAAAATCATTCCCAATGAACTACGCAACTATTAAATTAGCGCGACGACTTGTTACGGTTCAGGAGTGAGTAGCCAAAACTTCTATTATTGGTAAGTAAACAAAATTGATATTATCTATTGCTAGTGAAGTGAGTACCGATGACTATGTCTTATTTTATTTTCATTTCACACTGATTGTTTACATCATCAGTTTTTTTTCAGTAGCTCGAGACCGATTTTGTCTCTACAAAAATCATCACAAAGCTTCTTTTATGGCATATAATACAATATAATATAATATAATATAATATAATATAATATAATATAAT